>SEMN01001110.1:0-103970 GCA_005408345.1 Macquaria australasica
CCATTCTGTACACTGTGTACCTTGCAACATACCTGTGTTCTCCATGGGCAGTCTTCACCTCCATAGTCATAGGCAATTTCTTCTCCTTCTTTAATGTCGTTCAGGGCAAACAAACAAAGGTGTGGGTTTCCATCCACATCAATTTTTTTCATCCGACAATTTGGGCGTCTGTGGTCATCATTAACTAGGCGCCCAAATGACCCATCTTCTCTAGAGGCATCAATACTTAAAAAGACAGAAAAATGAGAAAAAGGGAAATACAAATATCACCACAAATCAGAGCCTCACTAAGTTTAGTTTAGTATAGTATATTATACTATAGTATAGTATAAGAGTATAGTTTAGTTGTAACTTGAAGTCTTACCACCATGTTTTCCCTCTCCACTTGAATGCAAACATAAATGCACATGACGGGTGGAGAAGTTTTCTTCTTCTCTGGGATTCTGCATCATTTATCAAATCTCCCCTATATTCAACAACAAAATCTCCTTTGCAAATTGAACCCTTAGCAAATACACCACGTCCTGTAAAAAACAACAAAAACATTTTTAACAAAACCAGACAACTTATCCATTCTACCATTATGAATTAGACTTTGGTAATATGTAAAAAAACAAAAAACAAAAACAAAGAAGCACATCCTGCAGATAAAGGATGACAATTACATACAAAAACTGACCTCAATAGATGGTAGTTTGTTTAAGATAAGCTGCAATGTAGTGCCTATGTAATGTACCCTGAAGTTCTGTATTAGATGGTCATCAGATAATGATAGTATGTGTTAGTAATAACTGCCACCTTACCTTTCACTGCATTGATGTACTTCACCTCTAATTTGTATGTTTTGTCAGTCTTTGAAACAACATGATGAATGGCATCCCTAAGGGGTGTGATCCGTGGTGGCATTTCAGACTGCAGGGACAAAATTAGTTTGCACTGAACTTAGTTTGAGATTTTTGAAGTTATTAGCTATATAATATTTTTGCTAATCCTTGTGCTCAGATACTTCAAAACCAAAGAAATTATGTACTTACAAAATTTCTCATACTATCAGACTTCCACATCTGAAAATCCTGATTCTGAGATTATGTGGTATTAAAAAAACTTTGTTGTAGCCTAAAACCTCATGGAGGCTATTTACCTTGCAGGATGGAAATACACATCCTAAGGAGATTTAAACCTGTAGTTTCCAACCTTTGTGGCTTCTGATGTCTCACAAAAAGCAGTGTATAGTCTGGGTCATATTCCAGTATCTATGAGTTGTCAACAGCTCCACCAAAAAGTGATTTTTCCCTCTATTATTTATTTCTGTCTATAATGTGTACAGGACTATTTTTTCTATTTTTCTATTTATTTTTATTGTATTTCTATATATGACATTTTTGCTGGCTGCTGTAACGCTGAAAATGTCCCCGCTGTGGGACAATAAAGGCTTATCTTATCTCTTATCTTATCTCTTAAACTTCTCACATGGTTTCATTTCAATAAATGTTCAAATGATCCATCTCACCAAAAATCAAAGGTTAGAGAAAAAGTCCAAAAACTGAAAACAGATTTGCAAATTAGAACTTTCTTTTTTCTTTTTTCCTCTCCCATTAATTACCTCAAGACACTTCAGATTGATCTGGTGTCTCTGTTTATGAAACTGTATATAAAGTAGCTCCACCTCGAGCAGCTACAACAGCTGTTTACACACTGATGCTTCAGTATTAATCATCTAATGATTTCATATATAATATGTCAGAGCGCCCAAACCAGTACTTTTACTTTAATACTTTAATTACATTTTGCTGTTAATACTTTTAATCAATTAAGATTTTTCGTGCAGGACTTTTACTTGTAAGTATTTTAGATTGCTGTATTGGTACTTTCACTTAAGTAAAGGATCTGAATACTTCTTCCACCACTGAATTTGACTACTGCTATTTCAATCTGACATCCGTAATTTTGTCATTTAAAATTACTGACCAATTTTTGTTGTAATTAATTAGTAGTTTAAAAAGTTCAATTTAATTGCATTTAATATTTCCCTGTGAAGCACTTTGGTTAAAAGCTGTGGTTTTTATATGTATATGTACTACATAAATTCACTTAAATGTCACAACAAATTTTGACCCTGGATTCATAATATCAACATAAAAATCATACATTTATTTAAGCTAGAATATTACTAATAGAATCAATTTCATCTCGTACCTTCCAACACCAATCAGGTAGGCTAATGATTTAGCAGTTTGTAGTTAGCTATCCTGCAAACTAATTAGAACTAATCAACCTAATTTGAGGGTTTAACACTGGTTATACTGGTTTGTCATGGAAATATGCTTACCTTTGGTTTCAGTTGTACTCCACTGCACAAATTATTTGATCCATAGCTTGCATCTCCTGCAAATAATTGTCTTCAGTTTCCACCGTGTTGATCGTCACCTTTAACGCTGAAAATGTCTTTTTGCTAATTAAATCCTTCCGAATGAGGACCAGGAAGTGGGTGGTACCCAACCATATTTGGAATACGTGTGTGTGTGGAGCAGTGAGTGCATTACCATCAAGAAACTATAAGGGGGCGCAGCGTAGCACTGCACACACACACACACTGACTGTTAAACATGTGTAATGGGCCAATGCTAAAAACCACACAGGTACCTTCAGAATAGTTCCTGTATTCATTTAAAAGGGTTTTCCTAATGGGGACCTGATTTTTTGTCCCCACACCGCAAGAGGTCCCCATGACGTGACTGTGTAAACAGATTCTTGTCCCCATAAAGTGATGATTACCAGAACACACACACACACACACACACACACACACACACACACACACACACATTGATTATCAGACAGAAAAGAGAATAATTAATAGACAGGATGTGCGATATGCAGAGTAAGACCCGAGAAAAAACACACATAATGAAAAAAAATTTAAACAGCGCATGTTTGAATCTTATGTAAACAGTATGCACTTGACACACACACACACACCTCTTCAATAAATTATGACACACACAGTGGTGTGTCCCTAAAATATTTACCATATGCTTATTTATCTTCCAAATGAAACTGCACAAAGACTTAACAAAGAGTCTGTGCGTGTGTGTGTGTGTGTGTGTTTGATATAACAGCCTGTACTTTAGAGGCATTATGGCACCCGCTGCTCTTGTTTTTTTGCGTTGTTTCAATAAAGCTGGGAGGCCTCTCGGATGGAGCGCCGGCCTTTTTGAAGTGGTAATTACTCTGGTTTGTATTGCCGCTCGCGCTCTCTCCCTCTGTTTCTCTCTACCTCGCTCGCCCTCCGTATCCTGTGAGCTTTTGGCTACTTTCGGTTTGGCTGTTTGTGTGTGTGTGTGTGTGTGTGTGTATGTGTGCACAGTTACAGTCCTGATGCATTTTTAATAGGCCTGAAAGGATGTTGACGGACACACACACAAACACATCAAGCAGTGAGGAAACTGCAATGGCTGTTTTACTCTTAAACAGTGATGAACAACTTACTTTACTACTTACTCAATGAAGAAATAATTACATTATGTTTGACGTGTTTGTGTTCCTTCAAATGTGCCTTCCAACAACTCCGATGTTGCCACACCTTCACGTGCTCTGTATCAAATCTCAAAGCTTTTTAGCACTGAGTATTGAAAACTATTGAGTACTGAAAGCTGACATTGAACGTCTTTTCTGATTCGTAACCTTGCCAGGCTTTTTATTACAATTTAGAAGTATCTTATTTAGGCAAAGTTCCTGTGTGGCTGCTTCTGTTAAACGAGAAAAAGGGTTTGTAGAGAAACGTTCATTTTTATTGGGAAAAGTATCATTTGGTGTCTGTGCAGGCATTCAGGTATTGTATTGGCACCCAGCCCTAACTGTAATTAACAGGTGTTGTTGTTGTTACTAGTTAGCTTAGCCCTAAACTCGCTTCCTGAATGTAGGCTTACCAGCCAGCCATCTAACAGGACGAAATATTTCAATTAGACACATTTGGAGTTAGTGGAAGGTATACTCCTCCTCTTTTGGTGGAGGTTAGCTGCTTCCCTACACCTCCTGCACCTGCGTCAAGTTAACTTAGATTCCAGACCAGTCTGGCTGCTGGACACACTGAGACAACACCTGTATTAACCCTCCCATCCAACTCAACGCGTCACTGCCCAGCACTGGTCTTGAAGACGTTTCGCCACAACTCATCATCCCTTCTGAAATTCAGACCTGCCGTACCTGTGTGTGTGTGTGAGAGTGTGTGTGTAGTTCCCATTCTCCCTCTTTTCCTCCGTCCATCCACTCCTTCTACCTTTTCTTCTGTAAATCCAGCATCCTGGACACAAACCAGACACCGAGAGCAAAACAGCCGAGACGTGAAGGCTGGAAAAGACACAGAAAGAGCTGGGTAGAGAGACACGCAGAGACACAGGGAGAGAGAGAGCTGTTGCCATTAATAGAGCATAAAAAGGCAAATCGGCAGCTCATGTGCTTCTTTGCATTTTCAAAATCCCTTTTTGCGATTTTCGCCTCGTCGCCTCTCACTGCCGCGTTAATCACTTTGCATGCACTCATTTAAATATTAAAATTTTCTTTAATCATCAAAGCCAGTGAGCATCATGCATATTCATATCATCTTACCCCCCTCCCCTCTCCCCTCTCCTCCATCCCTCCATCCCCTGGATCTCAGGTTCATTACTCTACTGCACAGCCATTAGCCACTTCCCTAATCACATAGTTTACACACACAGACTAGCCCATGTATGCACGCACGCACGCACACACACACACACACACACACACACACACACACACACACACAGCTAGCCACCAGCGCTAACCAGTGCTAATCCGCTAACTAGACTAAAACACACAGGCATCCCTCCAGCCTAAACTGAGTGAACAGACTTGTCATCCATCCTGGCTGCTGGATGGCTGGAGCTGGGAGTATTTGTCAAGAGGCTCGATGAAACCCTAATTTGCATAATGACTTTGTAGTTCTGCATTAATAAAATTTGCATATGAAGCCGTGTTAATTACTCCTGATCAGCCTTTTTTGCATTCATGCATGGTAATTTTCGGCGACTTGCGAAAATTGATGTCCTGGCGTCAGGGATGAGATTGGTGGAAGAGGCTCCGTGTGTGTGTGTGTGTGTGGGTGAGGGTTGGGCCAGAATAGGTGGCAGATTGCTGTGGTTTGTTTTTCAGGCAACGTCTCTCTTTCTACGTATGTCTGTCCATAACTTTATGAAATCTCCTTTAATTGTTGAGAGTAAAAGGAGAGGCTTTTCAGTAAAATCCCCTCCTAATTTTGTTGTACAACACACACACACACACACACACACACACACACACACACACACACACACACACACACACACACATTCACATGTCCTCACAGAGGCTGGCTGGCAGCCATTTGTGAATCTATTGTTTACTCTCAGTTCTTCATTTCAAACAGCAGACTTTATTTTGCTCTCAGCTTCTCAAACTGTGCCGGGTTTGATCAAGACTGGATAATATTCACAGCATTTTATAAATGATTTTTGGTTCTAATAAGAATATGTTGCCTCCTTTGAGATGCCTCCTTTGTGTGTGTGTGTGTGTGTGTGTGTGTGGGGAATACAGTTAAGTAGCAGATTTCTTTGACCTTTTTGATACAACAGCCCCTTAACTAGAGCCACATGTGATCAGATTCACTGCCATATGATTCCCATTGTATTTATTGTACCTCTGGAGGACCCTCAGAGGTCCCTGGACTCCACTTTGAGAGCCACTTGGTTTAGCAGCTACTGAGACATGACATCTACTTTGCTGTTTGGCTTTTAATAGCTTTGGAAAATCAGCTTTTCTTTGATGAAAATGGCATCTAAGTAAGGTTGATTTTAGAAGCTTTACATTTATTTAAAGCTTTTCCCTCAAGGACTAGCTCATTTGAATTCCCCGCAGGGACGCTCAGGTTTAACAAACCTCCTGCTAAACCCAGTTAGAGAGTTTCTTCATGGTCCCTCCAGAGTTCAGGCATTTATTCATGGAATTTCTTTGGCCTTTTGCTTGTGGTTTTGGCACAGGGCTTTGAACGTATGTGTCATGTGAGTTTTTCTTAGATGTGCAAAATAATGTAGCGAAACGGAAAGCTCCAGTGAAAAGGAGAGAAAATGTGTGTGTTTTTGTTGGTGGTCTCTGATTCATTCGAACGCAACAGCAGAATTAAAGCCAGAAGCTATTAGCAGCGTGCAGAGCGTGGGGCGCCGGCCAACACAAAGGCATTTCCAATAAGATGGACGTGAATCACAGGCAGCCGTGGATAAAGGTTTTAAAGTGCTAATACAGTCCTCTTTTTTTGTTTATTTTCTCTCCATTTGTAGTGGTGAGAGCTTTCTGTCCGGTTCCACTGATCACCTTTCAGTCAGAGTGAAGTCTTCTCCCTGTACACCAGCCTCTCACTGATCATGCTAACCACCTAGCTCTTTCTCTTCTGTCAACTTACCAAACATGTGAAACATCACTTCCTTGGCAGACAGAACTGGCATGTGCTGTTTCATTAGGAAGTGTAGAGAGGGGTTAGTCCTCTTGTTTCTTTGAGTCGTTCTGAGGAAATGAATGAATGTTCTTGGGGTAACTATCCACATTCTAAGATAAATGTGTGTATGCGACATAGAATTTGAACCCTTCATGACTTTGACAAATAACGATTCATTCGTTAGAATACAAAAAACTAAGCTCCCATAAATCTTTACCAGTGTGGTAGCATGAGCTACCTTATGGCAACTGTTTCTCATGTAGTCATGATATCCAACCACCCTCAGCTGGCCTCTTCTGTCGAGCTTATGTCGAACCTGTGGAGGTCTTGGGCCTCTTGGTGTGCTGTTCATGACGGCAACAGATAACAGAAATGTTTAAATAGTGACATTAATTTGTTTTTTAAATGACCACATTATCTTGACATATGGAGTAAACCCAACGACATACTGTTAACAAGTGTGTTGCAAAGCTAGATTTTTATCAATTCATTATTACAAATGTCAGTGTGATTTTGTGACACAGAAGCCCAAAGTTCACTCGCTACTGTTTTTATTGCAGTTTCACATTGCTCTCTATGGGGGATTAGGGACCGTCAACACATTAAGGCTTGATCCGTGTTGACTTACTGAAGTGTCCTTTTTAAAAGCAGAGGTAAATTTGCAAACATTCTATTAAAAATGACCATTTTATTATTAATTAAATTAGAAAAAGAAAGACTTAGCTGAAAAGAAACTGTAAAAATGTTACTGAATTCAAGTTCACTCACAATTTTTTTTAAGTAGAACATTCACTTCAAGTGTGATGAGAGGCATAATGATTGCTCCGAGGGAAATGTAATCTCTGAATAAAATATAGGTTCCCTGGTGAATAATCCCTCTGTTGATGGGAGAGGCTTTCATATAGCACGTTGGCTTTTGTGACTGAGCGATCAGATCAGGTGATAGAGTGCTAGGTGTAGTTTGTTTCCAATTGTGTCCCTGAGAGAGGAGCTGTTGTCAGGCAGGTGAAAGTGAATAGAGGGAGGCTGATTGAGAAGCTTTGTGGAGGTGACAATGGCTGGATGCAAAGCTACTCTTCCCTTTGCATTCATCTGGACGCACTGCTGATGATATTTCAGGACGCAGGCCTTCCAGGAAAGGCTGCACCTCGCACTCATTCGGGATGCCATTGTGCGCTATGTAGGCTGCAGAGTGTGTGAGAGAGGGAGTGTGTGTTTACAGAGAAACTGTGCCTGCTGCTTCCAGTTTCCTGTGTGTGTGAGTGTGTGCATGGATTTTGTGTGTACACACCTTTATTTTTGTGTCAGTTTGGAGCATGTGTGTGTCTGTGTTTACACTGCAGTTTTTCTCTAAGCAAATTTGTAATGTACTTGTTTACGCTGCATTGTTTCTGGGCAAATGTGTGTGTGTGTGTGTGTGTGTGTGTGTGTGTGTGTGCATGGGTTTACATTGCAATTCGTGGACTTTCTGTGAAATTTCTGCAAGTGACTATGTGTTTGTAAAAATGTAGTGTTTTTTCTGTAAGAAGAGGGGTCATTTGTGAAGGATTCTTCCAAGGCAGATCCAGTCTTGTGTTTGCAGACTAATGCAGTATTTCTACACCCCATCTGAGCTCCATATGATCAGTTCTTACAGTAACCTGACCCATTTACCCAGTGAACCTCAAACTTGCCTTTTCCAACTCACTCCGAGGTTTATACTTAATAACATATATGGTAAATCTAGAAAATATCCCATCTGCGTTTTTCAGAGCTTTCAACTGCATTTCATGGTCTTAATTGGCGAAACAACAACTGAGCAAACTCAATCCACGGATGAAGGCCATGAGACACGGTTGAAAGTCCCTGAACTGGACTAGTGGCTAGTAAGTGAATCTTCAATAAAGATTATTTTGTCAAAGTACTATTTCCAAGGTCAAGAATTAATTGATCAATATGTGTATGGAGTGAAATGAGGCAGTGGTTCCTAACCAGGGGGCTGCAAGATAAAATGTAGGGGTTTCCACATGATTTACAGAAAAGGAAAGTATAAAAACATATTTCTGCTACACAAAGGTATGCTATTTTTTTCAGCCTTTCTTCTTGTAAATTACTGGATAATTGTATTTCTTCAGTGCCCTAAGAAGTATTCAGATTAAACAAGGACAAGGCAGTAGACGTTCTTTGTTTTAAGGGTTCACAAGCCAAAAGGGTTTGGAAACCACCTAAATAGAGGAACCATTATTCAAATTTAAATCTAAATATAGAAAAGTGGATTAAGTGTACAGGACTCCATGCATATGTACAGAAGACATGCAGACATGCACTGTAAAAAACGAATAATTAAAAGATTTTTTTTGTCTATTTGTCACCCTCAGTTCCTGGGGTGTCTGGGAGGTGTACCCTCAAAAACACAGAACAAGAGGTTCCACTTAGAATGAAATAATAATGTAATATTAATAATAATAATAATAATATTAATATAATATGGTTAGCATGAGATACAGCATAATCAGTATCCAATGTAAATGTGATGCAGAGCACCAAAGATGGAGGCAGGGAATTAAACAAGAATAGAATTGCATTTGTATTTGTGCAAAGGTGAACTGTATGAATAAGGGTGCAAAGAGTTCCAGTGTTCCATATAAAGACATCAAACTCCCCATGTCCTAACTCCGTGCTCAGTAGAACTGTGGTATCTTCCTGCCACAGCAGGGGAATAAACCTGACAGTCATCTGGCCTGGGATTGGCCATAAAAAATGTTTGGCACGCTGGTCATCTCTAAACTCTCTTTAGCAGCTCTTTGGTCTTCTTCTGCCTTTTTTATTGCCTGAAAATATCTCCTGCCTTCCAGCGTAACACCCTGCCATTGCAGACTTCTCTGAATGAACTCCTGAATTTTGCTCGGACTGAGACCAAGTCACAGGGATTTTCTGAGGCAGCTTTCTCCCCGCTGAGTCTCAGCTGAGCCGCTGTGCTTTGTCTTGTCTCCTCCTGCTAGAACAGCCTGCTCTTTCTCACCGGCTTTGAGGATCTGAATCCGCAGCCGTTCTCTGTGTCGTCTATCAACCTGACACTGGTGGCTTTCACTACAACTCTGCATACAAGATTTGATTTTGTAAAGTCGGAAATGTCGGTGAGAGAGAGGGGGGGTGGGGGGTGTGTGCTAAAAAAGACACACAACACCTCAGAAATAGGTAATACATACGGTAAGCCTTCCTAGCCAAGCTGACATGTTGATGCTTCAAAACCTCTTTGGACGAAGCAACGAGAGACACAGCTCTCGACTAAAAATAACTTGACAATATTGTCACTACACAATAGCAGGCAGCAGCAGCAGCTCCAGGCTGGCTGCACGGACAGGATGGGATTACCACAGTATTTTGCTGCGTTGGGGGGACTCCTGACTGCCCCTCTCGTCTACAATGGGCTGTTGGCGTTTATAACACCGGCCAAATCACCACTTAACAAAAGCTAATTTCTCACTTGGTTAAACTGGGAAGGATTAGGGGCCCTGTGTCGGCGCAATCCATGTTTGGTGAAGAGTGAGGGATGGAGGCATGTTAGGAAAGGATTTAAACCTCAATTACAAGGGACTGAGGGCTTTTGTGTGTCCGTGGCGAAGGTGGGACACTGAGGTTTAGCGACTTCGCTGGAAATGTTTGCTGCCTTGTCGTGGGTGTGTGTGTGTGTATGTATGTGCATGCAGCCAAGGGTGGCATAGCCTGACAAATACATGTTGATCCCCTTGTTTAGGAGGGTTTAAGTCTCCCCAGTTTCACATACTAACACTACTTGAGCTACACGCAAGGAGGGACGACTCACAATCAAAGCTTATGAAATTTAAACCCTGTTTGTGTCATGTCATGGAAATAGCATAAAGTTTAGTTTGACATTGTCTGGCCATTGTAGCTCCTGTCCCTTAAAACCCCTTAAAAGCCCTCAAGGACCCTTTATTAACCTTAAAACCCCACAGGACACAGTACCACCCTATGCCCCATTTAAAACCCCTTAGACTACTGTAACAGCCTTTTGAAACCCCTCAAACTTCATGAAAGTGGTGCACTTTGTATCTTCTTCTCAACCAACACCTATCTGATGCTGCTAGTTGCAAGTGCTTTCGCAACTTTCGAAACCAGTGTACCCACTTCACATAGTAATTGGCCTCCTTTATTTAATTCTTCCCACAACTAGTCACATTTTGTATGTACAAATGATTGACTGACATACCATGAGTGGTGTGGGCAGAGACCGTTTGAAATTGTACGCTGTTAAGCCTAAATGAATAACTATTGCATTTCATTTCTATCAATGACAGCAGGTTTTTCTTCTCCTTCGAGTGTGGCTCTTCTTCTTCTTTAGCAACCTCAAAACAAAGTCTTAGCACACAATAGAAGCCTTTGCTGCCCATTGAAATCCTGTAGCATCCCATAGCACTGCTTAAAGCCCTTTGCCACCTCTTAAAACCATTTAGCACCACCCCTTCCACCGCTGCAGCCCGACCAACTTTTACTAGCTTTTCCCTTCACCCAATATTTAGCAGATGTTGCTCATATTCATCTATTTATTTGGTGTGAGGGACATTCATGGTGGCGGCGCAGTGAAACCAGAGCACTGCTCCCTCTCCGCCTTTCACCCAGAACCAGATTTGTAGCTGCTTCTGCATCTCTCATCTCCTTGAGACTTTTGAGTGAAGAGGAGCGGGATAAGAAGGGGGTTAGATTTCCCCCCTGAACACCAAACCCTTTCGTTTGTATCAAAGCTTTGCCTCACCCCCGCTGACACCCCTGAATTATTCACTTAGAGGAAAAGATAAACAAAGCTTGCTAGCTACAGTTGTTCTATTGATTTCTCTGGGCAACATCACAGATAACAAAAAGAGGGCCGGAGGAGAGAAGCTGGGCTGCTGCCGTCTTTCTTTTTTCCATCTGTAAATAAATCAATAACATGCGTACTTTTTCTCCTGAGAAAGCAGCCCGTGTCCTGTTTCCCAGGAAAGCAAATAATGCATTTAAATTATATCTACTTTGTTATTTAGGTAGTTAGAGCATGTGTCTGTGGATCGGGGGCCTTGCCATGTGGGAACAGTCTTTTCTACCTGTTGGTTAGGCTAAAATTGCCCATCGTTGGGGTAATTTGCCATTCGGAGCGAGGTTGGGGGTTGGCCAAGTAAACAATGCTGGCTGAGGGCCAACAACTGGCAGTACAGCCCCTCTGATTAGAAACAGGCAGATCCTCTCTTTTATTCTCTCCTTAATGCACTGAGAAAGATGGAGCAAGAGTTTTCAGATAAAAGCTGCTCATAAGCTGTTCACTTCATGTGCTGCATGACTGAAAACACACTGAGTATTGGGTTACAGTGATTGTTAATTCCACAAACATCTTCACATGCTCTCCCATATCCCTGACCACGCATGCTTGTGTGCTATCTCAAAGTGTCCGCACACACATTTCTGCATGTGCATGACACACAGCTACATTTTTGGCACATTTAGCGACACTCCTGGCCAACCATAGGATCCCTTAACTGCCCCTCTGGCACCACTTGAAGGCTTACAGATAAAAAGCATACCTGGGAGGAAATTGCAGGTTGGCGGGCGCAGTGTTTTCTCTCTCCCTGTCTAAGGCTGCTTAATCACCGGAGGGTTTCTCCATTGTTTTTGCTACCCCTGCCCCACAGCACATTATTATGTCATCAAGATGCTTAGGTACACTGCAGTACTATACAACCACCCATGCAGGCATTCATGACAGCCGCGGGGTCTGAGACGTTTTCTTCCTCTGCCCAGCTGTGATTGGTCAGTGGATAAAGTGTGACCGGCCGCCAGCAGGCCTCGGCCCTTGGCGGACCTCCCGTCGTGGCTGCCAGCACAGCCCCGCCATCTGCCTGGCTGTGGTGAGGAGTCTCGCTAGGAAGGGAAATCAGATCAGTGCATCCAGAGTAGCTTGATGTGAGTTTGACTACAACAGCTAGACAAAACACTCTCTCTCTCTGTCTCTCACACACACACACACACACACACACACACACACACACACACACACACACACACACACACACACACACACACACACACACACAGAGAAACACTCAGATGAGTAGAACAGTTCCAGCAGTGGAAGCCTTGACCTAAATGGTCAGTACTTGAGTCTAATGAGCAGTGGAGCAGGCTGGGATTTCAGCTCTGACCAACACTGGCACTAGCCACACTACTGTGTGTGTGTGTGTGTGTGTGTGACATATTCAGTATATTTATGTAAAGAGACAGACAGAAAGAGAGAGGTGGATCTAGCATGCTGGAAGTATATTTAGACCACCTCCTACTGTAAGGGGTTTAAAAGGCTGCTAGGATTGTCTTTCCCTCTCCCTCCGTCACACACAAATGCAAAGACACACCTCAAATACATCTTTAACAGAGAAAAGTCACTAAGGAGCCTCAGGAACTAAATTCAGGGGAAAAAAAGTCCTTTACTACATTTCACTTTGTATTCCTGAGGAGCCAAAAATTTTAGGCAAATTAGACTGATCATGGATTTAAAGCAACTTCACCTGACATGTCATTTTGGTACATGATGAGACGACAACAGAACTGTTGTGTTGTTTTTTGTAAGTTTCTATTGTGATGTTTCAATTAAAGGTGTGTGTGGAGGTGGAAAGGCATTGGAGACACCAGAAAGGCAAGATGCCAAAGTCCATAGTAGTGATGATGTGCTGAGTCATTTTGCTTTCTTTTTCCTGCTTTGGCAGCCTACATAGCCTCATTAAATCAATTAGCAAACAAGGCTCGGGTTCAGTTTTGTTTCTTTTTATCGTACTCATTTTTAGACCATTCAGGGAGTTATAGCTTTTTAACTGTTGTTTAAACGTCAGTAACAGTCAAAATTCTCATCCCTGTCCTTAATATTGATACTTGCCTTAGCCAGTGTTTACCTGCAGGCTAAATGAATGTAGTGTACAAGTTGTAGCTGTCTTGCCGTTTGTTTTTGATCAGTCAGCAACATTCAATACTGGAATCTGCACCCCAACAGTTTCTGGAACTTCAGAAATCCCTGCTTCAGGCCTTGTTTGGGGGCAGGAAGTACTGGCTAGGATAGTCACATGCACATCCACAAAACCTCAGTGGGATAGGTGACTGATACCAGAAAATCAATGAGAACACAACAGAGAAGTACTCACCCACCAGAATCAGAGCCTTTCCTGGGTTTTGACACAACCACGAAACATCGCTAATAAAAGGAAGCTTGAGGGAGCTCTGATTCCAGTTTGCGGACACTTCTATATTGCATTCTTGGGCAGGAACTAGGGCCCAGGAACCAAAACTGGATCTAGGTGTCTTGGGCTGAAATGCAGGCAAGGTTGTTGCAGTGTGACTTGGCTGTGAGAGGTGAACCCACAGAGAAGTCAGGCTTTCTTTGGAACCCAGATCCTCTGTTTTTAACTGATGTCTAAGAGATGAGTTAAAAGCATTCTTTCCCACTCCCACTCATCATCATGTCTTTCCCCACTTTCTCTTCACGTCTTTGTTGTGTTTGGCTGCTATGACTATGAGGCTCTACCGTGCTCTCTCCTTCCAGGTCTCTCAGAGAGTCCTGTCCTCATATGACAAAGAGGTTTTTCCAGTATTTCTAGTTCCTCTTTGTCCGACACTTTACTCCTCATTGCTTCTGTAGCCTTCGCTGCCTTATTTATCAAACGTGCACAGGAAACATCCTGGTGTGAGGCAGCATGTCTTGGGATGATGCAGTGTGTTGTATAGGAAGCTGCAGCATGCTCGGACTTGTCTTAGCATGTGCTGCAGCATTGGCCCATGTTGCATCATGGAGCAGCATGTTGCAGGATGTGGCTGCATGTTGCCAGGATGTGGTGTGTATTACAGTTTGCACACTTCACCTGTAATCCGTTTCTGTTATCTTCCTCAGATTTTGGTATGGGTGATATATAAGATGCTGCTTTACTGACTGACTGGTTTCCTGACTTACTGTTTTACTTACTGGTTTACTGACTGTGTGACAATGGAGTTGTTGTTTGAAATAGAAATAAAACCAGTGCATTTCTCCTTTAAGAGATGGGGCAGCCTTGCTAGACTATGCTTCAGACTGCGTGTGTGTGTGTGTGTGTGTGTGTGTGATGGTATGAGGCTCAGCAAATGAAAACAGATTGGAGTGGTTATGGGAGCAGGCCTGCTTCCAGTTAGTGTAGAGACAGCAGGAGTACCGAGGAGCTCTTTTCCTTCCCTTCGTTTCTCCGCTGCTCTCCTCTAAGAATAAAAGATCCTGACTGAGAATGAACAGTAGCAGTCGGTGAACACAAATTAATATAAAGACATGAATGTATAATAATAGACTACTAAATAATGGGTGTGGTTTGGTTGTAGGTCAGAGGACAGATGCATGTCCCTGCTCCAAAACACTATAGCATACAAGCTACTGTACTTTAGCAGCCAACCAGTGTTAATGGTAACATGCATTTGTTGACAGCTGGATAGATAACTGGCAGAGCTGTCTGTCTGTCTGTCTGACTGACTATAAAAAGTTGTATGTGTGAAAACGCCTGTTTAATCTTCCTCAGGAGCGTGGTGGAAGACAGACTGTCTAAAGAGCGTTAGCAACAAGCCTTCTCTTACACCGGACTGAAACTGGTCCTTAATGTTGCTCAGCTGCAGGCAGTGTATGTACGTTTGGCAATTATAAAGGAAGGTAGGAGAAAGGAAGGATAACTGTGGTAATGACCACTAATGCAACACGCTTTCTCAGTGTATTGTATTAGTGGTCATTAGTGAAACTTTAGCTACCAGGAGCACACAGAGGTCATCTCCTCACTGTCTTGTTTTTATACTCTGCAATGGTGTTTTTTTCTTTAAAAAATGATAATGATATTATTAGAGTTGCTATCTTTAAATGTGACTGTTTTTAGACTAAATCTAATTTAATCTATTATTTATATTTATTTAAGTGCTCAGAAAAAAAACAGAACTGGGCAAACTCGGTCTGCTGATGAAGATCATTTGATATAATCGAAAGCCCCTGGGCAGCTACTAAATGGACGTAGTGGTGAGATTGTTTCCTCATCTAAAGGAATTTCTCAGCTACTCTCCATCATATTTAAAACCATACAATGTTAAAATAATTTACATAATAATACCTAATTTTCTTTTGGTGGAGAGTCAATCATTTCATTAGGGTTGTTTTGAATCCTTACCTGAGTATTTTTTAAAATCATGGTTATGGCCTTAAAGATAATTCTACTTTATCACAACTTGGGTCTTATTTTTGTAGTTTGGTCATTATTTCAATTGGTAATAACAACATTATACTCAACAAATCAAGTACTGATATCTTGGAAATGTGGCAACATTACTAAAAAGTCAGACGGGGCAAGAAACACAACACAGACTTATTCCTTTACTTTTTTGTTTTTTTAAATCTTTCTTTTTTTCTGTTACTATGTTTATTGTTGTACACCAAATACCAAAGCTCATTCACACTCAGTATTATGCGAGATTCTAATTGAATTGTTGGTTGAACTAACTTTAGGTGGGCTCCCCCTGCACTGTGTCTCTGCCTGCAGGTATATATCTCTGCTGTGGCTCTGCTGCCTTTCCACAGCTCTCCAGTCATCCAGGCCTTATAAGGGCCTCCAGCACAGACCTGTCCCCTCATTCCTCCCTCCATCCATACCTCCATCCATGCCCTCCTCTAACCTCCATCTGGTCTGGATCTGCTCTTGTCCTCGACCTGCCCCCCCCCCATTCCCTCCCTGCTCTTACTTCTTGCTGCCATTTCTGTATAAACAAGTGGAGTCTGACCATAATACTTAGACCACAGGCTGCACTCCTTCATTTTCAGCCCCCTCTCCTTCCCTGCTCCATCTCTTTTTCCACCTCAGCAAATCCTTTCTCTCTACTTGTGTCTGCACAGGTGAAGTTAGTCAACTCAAATATGTCTTCTTTTGTATTATAGGGAGGAAGATATTTAAATAGCCAGTAAAGGTTACATTTACAAAAAAAGATCTCTGCCTCACTCTGAAAGTTGAAAAGGTGAAGCTGATCAGAGGGCATAATGTTGAATTCATAAATCTGGGATTACCCTCCACTCTGCCTGGTTCCCTGGTGGAGAGAGAGAGAGAGAGAGAGAGAGAGAGAGAGGTGCAGGATCAGCAGAGAGAGAAAGAGAAAGAGAGACATCTTTTCTTCTTGACACCAGTGTCAGGCAGCGCTGTAATATGTCTTATTCAGACAGGAGGGGCACTGCTACATCATAGTCTGGGATGGGGCTCTGGCATGTGTGTGTGTGTGTGTGTGTGTGTGTGTGTGTGTGTGTGTGTGTGGGGTGTGTTCCAGGAGACTCCCACTTGGCAATGTACAATTTGGACGAGGCTTCTATAAGGGGAGGGAAAGAGGGAGAGGATTTGGATGGGACAGGTGACAGGGAGACGTAGAGAGAGGGATCCAAAAATGTGTTGGAGCGCTGTCCCGCTCAAATCAGGCTCATGGCACAGTTTCTCTATTGTGGCTACAGAGACCGAGCCAACTCTTCACCTGACAAGATGTCAATGACTAAAGCTCAAAAGACAAAAACACTTTGAGCCTCCATAGAGGAGCCATCCTTGCAGGATACTGAAAACTGAAGATTTGCCTGAGCACGCCCAACAAGGGATTGGTCATCTTTACATTCTGCCATTGAAACACAGCCCTTCTTCCATGTGCTGTGTTTATTCTCATCTATGCTGCCTTCATCAACAAGGTCTGTGTGATTAGTTCTGGTTTCTTTAAATAAGTCATGTCACTTCCCTCTATTACATTTAGACAATTAAAAACTATTTTAAAACCTGCTAGAGTTAGGCTTATATACATTAGATAATACTAAATATATTTTGTCAGAATATAGCATTTCTTATTCACTTCACACCATTCCCTGTTTTTTTTAGTTTTTTTTTTTATATAAAGTATATTCATGTTCATCAACCCAGCAGTGGACAGACAGAGATCAGTGCACAGTACATCGACAACATAGTTTAAGGAACAGCACAGGTTCTTTACATACACTGTATGTGGACACCCAAACATTCGAGGCATTACGTCATACTGGATGATTCCACATCTAGTAATTTCCCTTTCGCCGGGCAAGAATGCAGAAAATGCCAGTCTTTGTAAAATGTTTGCTTTCTGCAACATCCGTGCATGGCAACTTCGGTATAGTTAAGGCGTATGTTTATGGCATGTATGGTACGTATGGCAAACATTAATTGCAGGTGAACCCTGGTCTCCTGCATGAAAGTCAGACGCACTACTCGCTAATCCATTACGCCCAACTTCCATCCACTACATAAAAGACACTATTTCCTGCATTGGCACTAAACATTGGCCTGGGACATAGATTGTGAGGTGTGGAATAATCCAATATGGCATTCCTAGGGCAACCGGGCTTGGACATTGTCCTGCTGCAACAAAAGAGCATTCCCCAAACTGTTGCCACAAAGTTGGAGCCACGCTATCGTCTGCCATGCTGTAGCATTAATATTTCCCTTCAGTTGAACCAAATGGCCTCACCTGTACCATGAGAAACAGCTCCAGACCAAGGTGTGCCCACAGATAGGCAATGACCCCTTCATTTCTTCAATAAAGCAAAGTATTATGGCCTCTGACTTTTGCTGGAATAAACACATCAGAGTTGTACAACTCCTACATACTTGAACTGGTTACAGCTTGTAAGCACTCTCTAACTTGGAAATGAAAACTACTAGAATATGATAAAATTAAAGTTTTCCTTATTTTGCAAGAGACCCCTGAAGCTACAAGCAAAGGCCCCTTTAACTGCCATATTGGTCCCCTCCACCTGAGCGTCACTGTGTCATCATCCACACACACATTGAGAGTGACACGTGCCAGGTGCATCCTGCATGGTCCAGGATTAGGGGGACCACTGGCACCAGGGTCTGTGTTCGAGCGGGGGGGACATTACCCCTACAGAGCCCCTTCCTGCCACCACACCCCTCACATATACACATACATGTACACACACACTCCCCAGGTGCAGTGGTGCGGGCCAGTGTGCGGGATTAGCTGGTGTGCTCTGGCACTCTCTTCTGGTAATCCCTCTAATTTGTTAACAGGGCAGAGACACACACACACACACACACACACACACACACACACTCAGTGCTGCAGTTTGTTTTGGATTGCATCTCAACTCCTACTTCTGACTACAGCACTAAGGACTACTTGTTTCTTGTCGCAGGTGTGAGAGACGCAGTTCGTCTTCTTCCTCTACCTCTACCTCCTCCTCCTCTTCCTGCTGCTCCTCCACTCCCCTAATGAGCTAAATGCATTCTAATTTGGCTATGATCAGCTAAGCTTTCCTTTAAAATTCACAACATAAGAATGCCAAAGCCCCTTCCCTCCCTTCCTACCTCCTTCCCCTTCTTGTCTTGCCATGACTGTCAGGGCTTGTATACACACACACTCACACAAACACACACACACACCTTGCACAATGACAATCCTTTGTTGGCTGGATAACATGCAGAGAAGATTGGGTAATGCTAAAGTTCAGCACATGCTGGGATGAAAGAAGGTTGCACAGACTCTGAAAGAGAAAGAGGAAAGGACAGAGAGTTAGAGAGAGAGGGAAAATAAAAATAAACGCAGCTCATGTTGATTCTTTAACTGCTACCTGTTTACTTTTTTATCTGGGTTAGTCCTGTTGAGATCAACCGGCTCTGCAGGATACCAACACTCCGCTTTGTTTCCACTCAACTGTCAAGTCAGTTTCATGAAAACTTTTGTGATGCTGCTAAAATTAAAATGTGACTTTACCTGGTGTCCATCAGCTTCACCCAAAGAAATAAATTCCTGGGAATAAAATGGCCCAGAAGCTTCCTGCCACCAGTAGCGGGGATGATACCTATGACAGACATTTCTAGCCTTGCTGCAGACCTCTGAACTGACGCTCACATCTACTTTTTTTTAGCGGTTCAAGTAGGTCTGATGGTGTACTCACTGACGGCTATTTTCCTGGTTGGAAAAACACCCGAGCCAACCAAGGCTTTGTAACTGAGATTAAGAATGGGGATGTCATTTCCTGTTCCAGAGCTAGAAAGGTGATGACTGAAAAACGGTCACAAAATAGTGTCATGTGTAGATGAGATCGACGCAACGCTACAGCTTGTTGTAAGGTGACTTACAGTATTAACAACTCGTTTGACTGACATGAAAAACATAAACTGGTCAACTGTTGTTCAGACGTCAGTCACTAGTGTTGGTTATTTCTTTCAAACAGAAAATGACTAACGTGAACATAATGTCAGCAATCACAATAAAGTCAGCAATAAAGAGCCAAAGTCCTGACTTTTTATGGTAGTTTTTTATTGTTGATTTGGATTCCCTTTAGCTTCTCTTCCTGGGGTCCACATAAACTATTTACAATACTTACATGACACATCATATTTTCCCTCCATACAAGACTCAACATTAGTCATGACAAGAAGAAACAACACAACAGTTTAAAATTTTAAATTGTTTGTAAAGAAATATTTCTGAATTTGTTTATATGCTATTCTTTCCATAATTTTACCCAGAGAAGGGTAGTAAACTTATTGGGCGGTTATTTTTTTTAAACCTGAAAATGGTTCTTTGCTGTTGAAGCAATCTTAGCCATTTTCCAATCCAATGGACAGACACATTCATCCAAACTCATATTAATTATATGACAGATAGGCAGACTCAAATCAGATACTGATTTCATTCATTTCTCATCACAATTATCTGCCCCTGATGCCGTCTTTTTACAGGCTATTAATACAGTAGTGTTTCTATTATACTAAGGCTTACTTTTTTCAAATTTAAACTTACATGACTGCTTTTTCAGTATTTTGTTGCTTATCAACCAGGTAGAAAGTCCTTCTGTTTCACGCCTAGGATCCATACATTCATGCAGTTTTACTGCAGAAAAAAATCCTTAAATAATTAGCTATTTCTGTTGATCTAGTGAGAACCCTGACATGGTTATGTCACAAATTATTTTGGGCTGAAATTTTAGTCATTTGTGTTGTTACAAATGTAAATTTAGAAATTCTTACCTGAGGAACAATGGTTCTGGGTTTGTACTTTTAAAAAACAACATCCAAGAACTACTTTTCAGCTGTTGTGTAAAGAAGCACATGCCACTTTTCATTCCCCCAGATTCCTTATTTTCCAAAAAACAATCCCTACTTTAAATGAGCATAAGATTTTTCAAAACCAAATGTTGAATTTTCCATTCAGCTTTTCACTTTCGACACATCATAATTCACAAAAAGAAAAAAACCCAACAAACCTTGGATAGGAAGCCAGCTCGTGGCATGTAGGCTGACAGCAACAGCCTGTATAGCAGCAAGAGTTTGGGGTTTGCCTCTTGGTCTTTGGCCAACAGCATCTGCGGCGAGCTGAGCTCAGAGATGACTCAGTTTCCCCAGAAGGAGGTTTTAGTCTGGCCGCCCGGAGCTTCGGGAGCTGTGAAGTAGCTAGAGTGAATCACAGAGTCAGACGCAGCAGATAAAGCCTATACTGACTCTGCTGTCAGACGAAAAGTGCGAGATTTTCATTTCCGTACAGTTAGGGCGATTTTAATTAAAGCGGCTGCTGTGTGGTCCTGTAGTGATTTTAGTCGCAAGCTATTAAAGCCAATTTAAAAAGCCTGTTGGATGACGTTAAAACCCTGTTCTCAAACCACTTCATTCAAAACGAACAGACTACTTAAAGAATACTGCGAACTGGGCGCCAAATGAGCTCTGCTTTTTGAAATGATCTCATTAGGAGGAGACACACGCACCAAATAAACACTTCTTAACTCTCCACAAGCAAAAAAGAAACTAGTTCTCACTGTAGCATGGATGCATGCACAGTGTAGACACAATGGAAGAGTGTGTGTCTGTGTCTGCAGAGATGGAAACACACACACACACACACACACACACACACATCTGATTTGCATGTAATTGTTGCCGTGCTATGATAGTGATAAACAACACATTAGCCATGCAAAGTGAGGAATTGTGCCTCTGTGTGTGTGTGTGTGTCTGGGTGGGGGTGGGGGTGGGGGGCACCTCGAGATCATACACATGTTAAAGACGCTGCTGGCTTAATAATGCAAAAAAAAAAAAAGAAAATGTCAGGAAACTTTTAACAAGCACGACGAAAGGCCAAGAGGGGAACACACACACACACACACACACACACACACACACACACACACAGCCACTGTACCCTTGGCTCATGTCAGCTTTGTTCTGTATGTAAATGCCTCTGCGCTGACATCAAGACCCGCTCTGCTGCTGCACTTCCTGTATGCAAACCAGCTCAGGTCTCTAATCCACTTTTGATTGGAGGGTGCGGGGGCTACTGTACAGCCTGGTGTTCGTAAGCCTCCTTGATTGAGAGATCAAGGTGGAGGAACACAGGAGGAGAGTACAGTACTACACTAACCAGAGGGATGAATGAGAGAGAGAGAAAGGGAAAGACAGATGACTCAGGATTAGAACTGTGGTCATTCTATTTCAGTCACCTTACTGGGAGAAAGAACATTATAGCCCCAGGGCTCCCAGTCAGACTGGGACCCTGCACACCTCTCTGCGTGTCCTCAGGAGGTCCAGCTCTCTCGTATTTCACAAGAAAAAGCAAGGATTTGAGAAAAGTTAGAAAAAGATAAACATAATGTTGTTCATGAGAAATATGTTTTTAATCTTCTTTCCTAATTTATTAATCCCCTTGAGACCCCTCAGATTTATCTGGCAACCTCCAACCCCCAGGCTGGTTTGCAATGATCAGTTACTGTATATGTGGCTACAGTTTGTGTGTTAACAGTGACAGAGACATGGTATCGTATATGACAGCTTGGCTAATGAAATCCTACACACAGACATGCTCAGTAAACAGAAACACAGCCAGGGTATTTGTTGACTTATGAGCTGTTAATAGTAACTTCACTTTCTCCCTATGTGCTTGTGCCACTTGACCAAAATCATATCATGGTGATATGATCTAATATTGTTGTTGTTGTTGTACAAATGACTACATTGAAGATTAGTACTTAACAAAATAGTTGTTGAAGTTTTTGTTTTGCACATGAAGAGTTTAGTCTCATGCATTGCCAGGTCCCGGGACAACAATGATGTGCTGGGCTCCTATAAAGCCCCAGTTCCTCTCCATCTTTGTGCAATGTGTACAGTTTTTTTAAGATAGAATACTACCTGGCCTTGAGTTAAGTATATTTTATCATAGATGTATATGCCTAAGGACAAGGAGGAATTTTGACCCTGTCAGCCCTCAGCTGTGCTTTAATACGGCTCAGTGAGTAAAAAAGTCTCGTCAGTTAAATGTATTTAGAGGTTTTGAGTTTGACTCGATTACACATCAGTATAATCATGTTCCATGTGATGAAATTCAGTTTACAGTTTGTCTGTATGATTAAAAAAGAATAAAGCTTGAAGTAAATAGTCACCAGAAGAGCACCAGGTTAAGAGGATACAAAATATAAAGAAGAGTGAAACTGTAAATTGAATGTAAAAGCATTCATGTAAGTGGCTTTTCACAGTCCACTCTCAATGTTTGTCTTCTCCGCGACCGCCGGCCACAGAGAAGAATGATGAATGTCATAATTTGACGCAATAATCCGACAGTGCTCCTCCGACACTTGCTACATTAATCGCACACTTTGCAGCGTTGTGGGCTTCCTCCGTAATTGTACAGATTTCACTCCCTCTCTCTGTCCCTCTCTTCCTCCCTCCCTCATCTGTAATAGCTGTGATTTAATTTAGCTATTTAACCTGTAATTCCAGCAATATTTATTGAGGAGCGAGGGGGAGAAAATTGGGCCATTAGCCGCCCCAGATGAATACACTGAGATGAAAATGAACGCCGCTAACTGCCAGTTGACCTTCGCACCGATTTCTAGCCGTTCCCTCTCTTCCCTTTTTTATTAGCCGCAGCCGCAGTAATTATGGCAAATTGAATCATAGTGAAAACTGGAATCAGTCAGTAATGAGAGTTTTATACTGTGTGAAACCGAACCAGGAAGGAGGAACACAGAGGATAGCATACCTAAAAGCAAGTGCTACTGAAGGATGGAGGGATGAGGCATGGAAGCCAGTGTATTTGTCCCTGTGTGTAGTTTCTCCTCCATATGGCTGCTGCTGGAGGACACACACACACACACTCAATAACGTAGTGTTTCGATAGAAAACATATCCAGAGATGAATGTATGCATGAAAACACACACACAGATCAGAATGCAATATTTATAATGTCAGATTCTTACACACTATGACTACATGTCATCACATTTTCTTCTGAGCAATGACACAACTACAGCTGCCATCAAAATGTGTGTGTGTGTGTGTCCGCAAAATTATCAACCCTTTTTAAGAAATGTGAAAAAAAAGAATACTTTTATTATCCACGACAGCACACATTTTCCTCTTCTCTCAGACTTGTCCAAACAGGTTGTGCTGCCAGAGTGTGTAAGTGTGTGTGTGTGTGTGTGTGTGAACGTGAGCCAAACAAAACACAGGCATAGGGCCAGACTGCACTTCAACTGATAGAGAGAAAGGCTTTAAGCACCAGAGACAGAGAGGGAACTCGATGTAGAATAATGGTTTTAAATGGAGTCTCCCACTGACAGACTGATGTTGAGTCACTTCATTTTGTCACCTGCATGTTTTACTTTCTTCATTTACTATTTTTGTTCTTTCCTGATGATTTCTGGGACATTGCTTCCATTGCTGAAAATCCAAGGCCTTGTGAGCACGAGTGTGTGGGTCATCTCAAATGAAGGATTTGGTCATTTAGAACCAATTTCTTGCAATTCTATAATGGTTTTGTGTGATTTATATCAATCTTAAAACTGTAAAAATGACCATACATTTCCATTATAATTAGACACAAGCCTACTATACTGTGTGTGAAATTGAAAAACTTAACAAATAGTAATAAATGAAAATAGAGAGCAGAGTGATATCAAAATAATGCTCCCAGCTGCTTCCAATGCGTCGTTACCGCTAATCACTGAAGCACACAATCACAGGCTAAACCCTGGACTGAATATTAGATTTAATCCCTCAGTAGCAGAAATAAGATACATAACTATAGCAGAGAAAACTTACTTTTACTAAAAAATGTTTAAGGCTACAAGATATAGAAGTATATAAATCAATGTATCAGACTCTAAGCTAGCCCAACAACAAGTAACACTGTACTCTTAGAGAAAAAGACAAAACCTGTATTTTAGTTTAATTTCACACTTTGGGCAGAAGTTACAACTGAGCCTATTTCACATGAGCTGTATAATCTATATTTTGCCGACATGTTGAAATATTTAAGCAGTGATAGCTTCTCAGTGTAATGTTAGCTGTGGTACCTAGCTAGCTGATGCCTGGCGTGTGATCGTGATCAGCGAGGTAGCATTAACTTGACAGATGGACCTAGACTTTGGCAGGACAGCTAACATAAAGCCAGTGATGTCATGGTAAATAACAGGACCTAATGCAACATACAGCAAGCAAAGGACAATAAGTTTTACACGGCACTACTAAATTCCATGTAGTCATTTGTTTCCACTCGTTAGAACTACAGCATATCTGCAAGGGAGAGCGTTCATATTTCTACACAGAGAAAGCTGGATGTCAGGAACACAAAGTGAGGTGATATAACCTTTACAGAGTTGTGGAGAGCCCCCACCCCCCTCAAAAACACACACACACACACACACAGTCCACAATTACTGTAAATACACATAGTATAATAATTCAAATTGTGTGTGTGCGCGCGTGTGTGTGTGCGCATGTAAGAAAGAAACAGAGAAAGCGAGGAGAGAAAGGAAGAAAGTATCTATGCAGATGCCGAGGAGGGAGTGTGTTTTATCATTCAGCCCCCCCCCCCCACACACACACACACATACAACACTCCATAAAACATGGGTCTCTGCATTCTACCAAATCAAGTGATGAGCAGCTCCCTCTCTCTCTCTGTTTTTTCATATGGAAATAGGAAATAATGGGGTGATTAAATAGAGTCGTATATTAAAGTACAGCTGACATTAGAATTAGCATAATGTGCTCTCGCCTCGGGCTGCATACTTTATTTGCCATCTGCGTTGGACTCCCTTCCCCCGGGAGGGCGCACGCACACACGCACACACACATATACACACACACTTCCCCAAAACAAAAACCACGACCCGCTCCTTCCACTGTGGCCGGAGAGAAATGGCATTTCAGTGCAGAAACACACAGTATCTCACTCCTGTTCCTTTCACAATCACACACACACACACACACACACACACTCCTCTGCTCTTAATTGTTGCGCAGAAATGAACATCGTTCACGAAGTTCAGCCGAAAGACGGAGGATGGAGGGAGGATCGTCTCTCTCCAGTTTTTACTCATGAATCAACGCGTCGAGCAAAGAGAGAGAGGAGTGTTTGGAGTGTTCAGTGTGTGTGTGTGTGAGAAAGAGCGAGAGAGAGCATAGAGAGAGAAAGGTGCAGACAAAAGCTGAGGCATGGGGAGCTGTTATTTTCATTGTATGTGTGTGTGAGTGTGTGTGTGAATGTGCTGTCCACTATAATTAAGTCAAAAGGCTTTACAGGACTGTGGAGGTGAACAGCTGTTCCGCCTCTTGCCTGTCCTCCTTAACACACACACACACACACACACACACGAGCGAGTGAGAGAAGGAGAGAGATGTTTCCATGAGAAGAGGTTAGGTGTTTAAGTTTCATGTCAAATAGAGAAAAATGAAATTATTGAAATTCTGAATGTTAAATTAATTAATGAACATTTTGTTTTTTCCCTGCTGATTTAAATATATATATATTAATGAAATATTAGCCTACTGATTTGTTATTATATTTCTCATAGTTAATTTATTGGGCTTTTCACATGTATTTAAACAGAATTATATTGTAGCAAACATTGTTGGAGCGTGTTTCAAAATTCAAACACGTTGGATTTAAATGTACTACGTACATCTTTAATAAATATAAAATGTATTGATTTTCTTATTTATTTTTTCATTATGCATTCATTTAATTTCAATTTATTTTTTTCAGGATGTGCATTTCCAGATAGGCACTTAAAGTAGATACTTAGAAGTGTGCATACACAAAATTAAATAGAATTTGCTCCCCATAGTAGTACATTCTGATAAAAACTCAACATCTATAAATATGACAATGAAAAGAATATTAGTATACAGCATACATTTCTGTATTCGTGTGTGTGTGTGTGTGTGTGTGTGTAACTGCTAGAAATAGCCAGGACCATGTACACACACACACAAATAAGTGAAACAATTACAGCAGCATATGTTTCCACTTGTATCTGAAATTAGTGTACTAGGTCAAGACAACAAGCTTTCATTTAATAAACACGAGAGCGAGAACAATTACTATTATCTGTGTGTGTGTGTGTGTGTGTGTGTGGGGTGGGGGGGGGGTCTGTGTATAATCTCCGTAGGAGTGCTCCTCAGCCTGTTTAGTGTCCTTTAGTCGTGGATCTGACTTGGCTGTGGTAACAAGTCCCTTTTGAATTTCGGGAACCAGTGTGTATGTGCATGTGTATTAAATAAAAGCACTTTCATTCATTTGTTGTTAAAGGCTTGCTCTCTCGATTTGTCTTGGAAAAGCATTTTTGGATTTTTGGGTTATTTGTTTTTCTCTGTGATTCCACCACATTTATTACAATTGATTGACAGAAATGTGCCATCCTTAACTCTAAAGGAGTTGACGTTTAGTCTGTGGGATTGCAGAGTCAATATTTAAAGTCCTCGGCTACCTAGGAAATGTTTTTTGAAAAAGGGTGATAAAGGAATTATTTTGTTTTCTAGCCAACATTATGGAGTAATGAAGACTGTGACTTGTTGATTCGGACTAGTTCACAACACAGATACAATTGTCTTTTTTAATGCTAATAACTTTAAAAAATAATATATGCAATCAACATCAATTTTCTCTCCTTCTGCCTTTTGTAACTTTATGCTATGTGTATTGGAAGCCTTTTTACATAATACATTCATTTATTTGTCTTGCTCTCGCCTGATTGTTCAAACTTTGACTCCCCAGAAGAGCTGAGACCTTTATTTGCTGGTGTGTGATTAGTACTCCTTAAATAACTCTTCACCAATTTGAGTTTCTCTAACTCGGCAAACATTACAGACTGTCTGCTTAGAGGGGGTCCTGGCTTTTAAAATCATTCCCTCTGCACGCACATGCAAGCATGCACACTTACATACATCTACCTTCATGCTTAATGTACATGTAAGCCCAGGTGCAGACACACAGTCACACACTGTAATAGAGCTTTATATTGGGAGATTCATTCTGTACCAAGTGAGAGGTTAAGCACCTCTTAAAACATGGATCCAGTGTGGCCCAATCCAGTGTGACTGTGAAAATGCACTTGTCAAAAGTGTGATAAGTACGTAGCATTTATGTGACAACATGATGAGCCAAGGCCTTTCCAGCAACTGGGAGTATTAGGCAGAATATAAAACATACACACTTATCACATCTCACTGCCTTTCAGCCAAGAAAAGTTAAAACACTGCAAATAAGCTGTTAATAAAAAAAAAGACAATTTGATTCATGAATGAAGTAGATTTTACTTCAACCTAATGTCTTAAAAAAGGGATCCATGTTTCATTTTGTACTTGAAATATGCTTGTCATTTCAGATAGGCTTGTCCATCTCTGACTAAAATTCTAAGAATGTGCTATGAATGAGTTGGTTCTCAGCTGAAATATTTAATGTATTTCTTTCTCTGTGTGTTGCAGGTGGCAGGGATGAGCCTTCCAGCTATATATGTACCACATGTAAGCAACCCTTCCCCAGCGCGTGGTTCCTGTTGCAGCATGCCCAGAACACCCATGGCATTCGTATATACCTGGAGTCCAACCCGTCCAGCACAGCCCTCACTCCACGCATCACTATGCCTCCACCCATGGGCAACGACTCCATCCCGCAGTCCCCCCTCACCAACTTTCTCGGGGACAACAACCCCTTCCACCTCCTGAGGATGACAGGCCCCCTGCTCCGGGAGCCTCCCCCAGGCTTCCTGGAGAACCGACTCCCCAACACGCCACCATTTATCAGCCCGCCTCCCCGCCACCACCTGGACCCCCATCGGCTGGAACGCCTTAGCGCAGAGGAAATGGGCCTCATCTCCCAGCACCCCAGTGCCTTTGAGAGGGTGATGCGGCTAACGCCCTTGGCCATGGAGTCCCAGTCTATGGACTTCTCCAGGCGGTTACGTGAGTTGGCAGGGAACACCAACAGCACCACACCACCATTGTCACCCAGCAGGACCAACCCTATGCACCGACTACTAAACCCCAACCCCTTCCAGCCTGGTCCAAAATCACCCTTTCTGAGCACCCCTCCCTTACCGCCGATGCCCCCAAACAGCACCACCCCTCCCCAGACACAGAACAAGATCAAGTCCTGCGAGTTCTGCGGTAAGACCTTCAAGTTCCAGAGCAACTTGGTGGTGCATCGGCGCAGCCATACTGGAGAAAAACCATACAAGTGCCAGCTGTGTGACCATGCCTGCTCTCAGGCAAGCAAGCTGAAGCGCCACATGAAGACCCACATGCACAAGGCTGGATCCCTGACAGGGCGCTCAGATGATGGACTGTCCACCACAAGCTCCCCAGAACCTGGCACCAGTGATGTCACCGGTGAGGGCATGAAGAATCGTGATGGGGACTTCCAGGGGGAAGGCAATGAGGAGGAAGAAGAGGAGGAGGAAGAAGAGGAACTTGAGAATGAGAGTCGACCAGAATCCAACTTCAGCATGGAGTCTGAGTTCTACCGGAACAGGGAGAATGGCTCTAAACCCCCCTCAGAGGAGAAGTCATCATTCGCCCTTGAGAAGATGGTGGAAGGTGGGGGGCTCAACTCTATACAGCAGTACAATAATTTGATAGTTGACAATCGTAAAAGGATGCCCTTCTCCAAGAGGTGCTCGGATGGCCAGCGGGACACTGGGGATGAGGACTCAGTGGCTGGGGAGATGGACCACCACCAGCAGGAAGAGAGGACAACCATTAACGGCCGGAACTGTGGCTCCGGTGACTCTTTCTCAGGCCTGTTTCCTCGTAAACCCACCCCCATCACCAGCCCCAGCTTGTCCAACTCCTCAAATAAGAGGATCAAGATTGAGAAGGACTTGGACATTCCCCCAGCACCCCACATCCCCTCTGAGAACGTCTACTCCCAGTGGTTGGTGGGCTATGCTGCCTCACGCCACTTCATCAAAGACCCTTTCCTAGGCTTCACTGACTCCAGACAATCGCCCTTTGCAACCTCTTCTGAGCACTCATCTGAGAATGGCAGCTTGCGGTTCTCAACGCCTCCAGGTGACCTACTGGATGGCGGCCTGTCGGGCCGCAGTGGCACCGCCAGTGGAGGTAGCACGCCTCATCTGGGTGGAGGCCCCGGTCCAGGCCGACCCAGCTCCAAGGACAGCAGGAGGTGCGACACCTGTGAATTCTGCGGCAAGGTGTTCAAGAACTGTAGCAACCTGACGGTGCACCGGCGCAGTCACACTGGCGAGAGGCCCTACAAGTGTGAGCTGTGCAACTATGCCTGTGCCCAGAGCTCCAAGCTCACACGCCACATGAAGACACATGGCCAGCATGGTAAGGAGGTCTACCGCTGTGACATTTGCCAAATGCCCTTCAGCGTGTACAGCACTCTGGAAAAACATATGAAAAAGTGGCATGGAGAACATTTGATGACCAATGAGGTCAAAATTGAACAAGCAGAGAGAACCTAAACCAGGTTCTCTGTTTCCATACTCTTTGCCACACTTTGACTTAAATAATAAACAAAATGGGGTAGCTGGATACTCTTTTTCTGAAATATTAATTTTGGGTTAATTTTGTGTTTTTAAGAAACTGCCAACTGAGAAAAAAAAGTGAAAACAGATCTTAACACCAATTGAAGCTGTCTATACTGCCTCATTTGGGGTTCCTTTTTAAACAATCAGTCAGTTGAGTTATAACATATGTGGAGCCTTTAACTGTGCAATAATTTCTGTATTTATTGGATTTTGTATTTTGGCATGTGCAGGTACATTTTTATTTAGGCATTTAAAAAAAAGGTTTTATTTTCATTTTGCGTTACTGTTTTTTAAAAACCCACATGATATCCTGAGAGTTTTTTAGAAGACAAAAGTCCATTTTAAGTAATCTTTTTTGGCCGCTGCTTGTAGGAAATTGTATATTAAGCTAAAAGTGTGATTTCTTGAAGAGAAGCTGAATTAAATCTTCAATTTGAAAGTGGCGTTAACTGAGAATGCTAGAATTAGTCTATTTTGTGTGATGACGATACGCGGACAACAATCCTTTGGCACTGTAGCATGAACTGACTCTAAAACATGTCAATATAATTGGATATGTAGCACTGAGTGTCATATTTGACAGTAAATATAAAATCAAAGAGGATCCCAAGGTTCATAAACCCTGTCTCCTCCTGAGAACATCATTACCAGCCAGAAGAAACAGATTCTAGATAAGGCAGCTGCTGACTGGTACGTAGTACCAAGCCCCGACAACGCTACGACAACCACCCCTCATTTCTTCTGCTTTCCAGCCCCCCACCCACTACCATCTTACTTACATTCATACATCCATGTATTATATTTTGCATGAAGCCATATGATCTAGGCTATATTATTTATTAGGATTAAATGAGCATGAAGCCATGCAAGACGAGTATGCATAGAGATCGACAGAAGAACGAGACACAGGGACATCTCAGGGTGAGCTATACTACTTTTCTTTATTTACCTATTCATTCCTATGTTTCCAAAGCTTTTCCATTTCATCATATGTCGAAATAATGAGGGACAGTTGTGTCCTCTACAGCATCCCTTGCTGCCCCCCCCCCCCCCGCGCCCCCCAGCTAATGTCCAAGCTTTATCCTCGTTTCAAAGTGATTATACTCATTTATATTTAAAGTCACTGCTTCTAATTATAACATTAATTAGTTTAGAGAGGGTTACATGGCAGATGCCACTACTTTAACTAGATTTCTGCAGAAAATGGAATTCTCAGATTTTATTGTCGAAATTTATAAAAATCAACATCCCTATGCATTTTTTTGTGCTAAAATATCTTACAATTTGTACAGTAAATTTTGGCTTGTATTGTTATAGTGATTCTATAATTGTATAATCTGATTAAAGAAGTCACCTCTCCAGGAAAAGGAATCCTTCAAAGTTTCAGCATGTGTCGTGGGACAGTTTCTTGTAGGAGAGGAAAAATATATCAGTGTGTGCTGAAATAGTAAGACTAATAGTAAGAAAAGCAGCATCAGTTCGCTCCATGCCCCTTTGATTTTTTTATATATATCATAACGCCAGTTTTTGTTAGGCCCCATCCACTTTCATTGTGGCACTTTTTTATTTTTAAATCAGATCTGATATGAGTGCTGTCAATGTACGAATTCAGAGCTCTGAACAACAGACCCGCACTTTATGATTTTTCCGTCTGTCCGACACACACACACAGAACTGGACAGAAAAGGTACTGAAGGGTCTAGAGCTTGGGATCTCCTGATGCTGAAGTGCCCAGGGTTGTTAGGTGAGGCTTTCCCAATGCTGGCACTATAAAATTGAAAAAAAAAAAAAATTGGGACAGTTTTTGTACTACCATACAATTTGACATGAGTGTGCCTTGAATAATGATCTTCCTGTTTATTGTCTCAGACAAATGCAACACGTTTTATGAAGCATTGAATTGAACAAGAAAAAAAAAAGTCAAATTGTGTTAACCTTAATGTGTAATTTGACATTTCAACAGAATTATTTAAATGAACACGAATGAAACAATGCTGAGTTGAGGTTTAGGAGTACCCAGCACAATACCAATGTGTCTGTGTGTGTATATATGTATGCATATGTACATATAAAGGCACAAACATATATATAGATATATATCAAATTCCTCACCCATAAGGACAAGAGTCTGTCCTTCCACAAAAAATTCCAGGAGTGGACAAAAGCCACACAAAAAGTCAAGGAAGAGACTCGACAAAAATCAGGAAATGCAGAAACTAAAAAAAGAATTTAGTGCACTCTGTCTTAAAACAAGTTTACAGTATTGAAACAAGTACAAGGGTAAAATAATATTTGTGTGTATGTGTGTTTTAAACAAACGAGTATTTTTTTTTCCAGGTTTGCTTCTAAAGTTTTTCTGAATGCCGTAGTGGCGCTGTGTATATTGTTTCTTTTCTTTTCTTTTTCTTTCTTTTTTTTTTTTTTGGTGACGGGGTTTTAGTATATATATAAATATATATGAATATATATTACATTTTTCTTGTTTACTGTAAAAGTATACCAGTATTTGTAATATTGGAGAATGCCTGGGCATTTTACAAAAATAGAAAAAAGGTTGTTTTTTATTTTTTATTTTGCAGTCCAATTTAAATTGTGGGTCTCTTAAACTGTTTTTGTCACTGTAACTGTAAAAGTCTTAAGTTTTAGTAACTTTTATTCTGCCTTGGGTGTAATGAAATAAAAAATAAAGGAATTAAAAAATGACTGAGCTGTAACAAACTTGGATTTGGTGGTGGGCTGGCTGTTGGGGTGGGGTGGGGCGGTGGCTGGGTGCTCTATTAGCAGATGGAGATTTTCTCTCTTGAAATGATGGAACATCGGTTCTGCTTTTCAGGAAAAACACACTGAGAATCCTGACTTGTATCTATTTTTCTTCTTCTGGAATGGATTATTCTTCATGGATGGTTTGAAATACATGTGTAGGCACTTGCTGTCTTTCCTAAGGAGCTTGTCTTTTTGAACTTGTAGGCTATGTGCATCCTTTTGTGAATAGGGTACTCTGCGTACCTCGGGACGTCTTGCTCTTATATCGGGTGCGGGGAGGGGGGGTGACTTCATTCCAATGACAAGACCCAACTCACAGGCTGCCACCGTCTATTTTTCCTCTCATGGGGGGCAGGATAAAGAACCTGATGAATTTGTACTGTTGTAATGAATCACGTTGTACAGAAGGGGATCAAAAGGTCGTTTGACGGCCTTTTAGTGACTAAAACACAAGTCCATGTTTTGTTTAGCGCTCCATTGGTTGTACATAGTTTTCTATGATTACGCTGTTTTCATTTTGTTTGACTTTGTTTTGTGATTTCTAACTGGCACTGGCAGTGACTTCCTGTGTCTGGGGTGGGGTGGGGGGGTATTTTGTTTTTGACCTTTGTGACCTCCATGTCAGTTTGCAGGCACATGCCTCCCCCGTTGATATTTCTCGGCATGAGAACAGAGCACAAATACAAGCTGTTACAATTCTACATCCTTTGCTTGTTTGTCTCTTTTTGTTCTTTGAGCTGGTCTGACAGAGAGGGACCACGGAGACACACTGATTCCACAACATAAACCGAAGATATTATTCAATAAAAAATCAGTTCAATTCTACTTAAGGTTTCAGAGTCCTGCAAACAGGCTACATATTAAACACATTTACTGCTGCTGACACTGACCACAAAACCCACGGTCATATGAAAACCTGCCAATCAAAGAAGTGCCAAGATGACGACAAAGAAAACAACCTGACTTTTGCCCAGCAGTACATTCCCTTCCTTTAATGCTTTTTAAAACTCATAGCAAATGGTTGGTGCTTAGACAAAACCTTGACAGCTACTGAGTTTGCCGTCAGCAGCACCTCTCCAACCCTCTCAAAAGTTGCATTTCATCATTTTCTTATGACAGCAGGTTTTTATTGTCAGCCACTTCCTGATACTTTCTTCTTTCCTGTTTTCATTGGCTCCCAATCTGGTCCTCCCAGTCCAAATCGAATCAATTCCACATTCCATAGTGACAGCTTCCTCATGTTTCTATTCAAAAATAATAAAATAAAAAGCAGCATTGGCATGGAGTTGAGAAAATGTCATTTTTGATATGTAATAATGTAATGCAGGAGGGGGGTGTGTAGGGATGTAATGCTGTTTGTGATGTCACTTTATTTTAAATACATGAACTGGCTCTTATAGGCTGCAGCTTGTGTTCTCTATGATGTCACTGAGATGTGGCCACTGGACGCCATTGGCTGGTTACAGTAAACATGACCTTCAGACTCCCGCTGTCTACTTCTCCTTCTTTTTAAAGTTTTTACAGCACCACAAAGTGATGGGGCATCACCAGCACATGGACAGCACGTAAATGCATTGAAATAAACACTGAAGTCCACAGCAAAGGAGTCCATTAAATACTTAGTTTAAACCATTCAACGCATCAAAGTTTACCGTTATCCTGTTTGTGACCACCCTGCATTTTTTGCATGGTGTAGTCATTAACAGGATACTTTTATACATGTACAATAGGTATATAATCATTCCTTTTGAGCATCAATTAAACCTGAAACCTTCAGTGAAAACATGTCTACCACTACATTTATTAATCAGATAGTTATGACCAGTACAGTAAACGCATCACAGTTTACCATCATCCTGTTAATAAGCACTTTACTATGTCATTTACAGGATATTTTTGTACATATATTGCACGTGTATCTTAATTCCCGCTGCGCCTCTACAATTAAACCTGACGCCATCACTGAAAAAAAACCTTCTAGCCCTCCTCTTTATGGATATCTACAGCATGTACAGTAAAGTTGGACACACCACAATTGCCTGTTATTCCTTTACAGACACAGTAGAGAGTACTGTTATCCTGTTAATGGCGAAACTGCATTAATGGTATTTTTACACATTTATCCTAATTCCTTTTAAATGTCTGTAATTAAATCTGGAGTCATAAGCCTCCAGTTCATTTGTGACCTGTTTAAACCAGGTAAGGTATACTTCAACACGTCACAGTTTACTGTTATCCTCTTTGTCGTCATTAACAAGATAATTTTGTGTACATAAACAAGATACTTTTGTATACATATAAGTATCACTATCAGTATATTTGAATTCCCTTTGAGCCTCTATAATTAAATCTTAACTTCCAGTTCATCTTGACCAGTGTAAACCAGGTACAGTATGCTGGAACACATCACATTTACTGTTATCCTGTTATTATATTCATATAATGTAAGTATATTCTATTTTCTTTTGGACATCTACAATTACAGCTGAAAAACTCAGTCCAAACATTGTTAACACACAGTTTATTTATGAGAGGGTTAGGACCAGGAACCTCAACATCAGAACTTACTGTTAGCTTGTTCTTTATTGTAATAAAGTCAGTATACATAAGCTGGAAGTCCATTTGAATTCCTTGTGGTGTCTATAATTCAACCTGAAAGCCTCCAGTTTATTCAGCTCATTTCAAATCACAGTTGTCATCCACAATAGCCGTCTTTTCTCGGGTCGGCTGCGCTGATTGACAGCTCTTGTCAAAATGAGTGCACCACTTCAGAGGTGGCACTGCTACTTGATAAAATGTTGAACCTCACCATCAATCAGTGGGGCTCAATATTTTTCAATGACTACAATGAATAAATTACAAGTTCTGGTCATTAAATTGCATTCAGAAGAAACAGAATACGTCTTTGGTCAGCTGACGTGTGGCTTTTCTATTTAAAGCAACACAAAAGAGACAAGAAGAGGTCGTTTATTGTTTTTAGCTCACAAGCTCTGCACTTTATATGACATCATTTACAATGAGAATACAAAAATCTACATTGATAGCAGCACACTTTCTAAGATAATGATTCTTTGCATCATTTAACTTCACCGTCTTCTTAAAAAAAGAATATACTTGGAGGCCAAACTGCGCCCTGAAATAAGGTCACTAACTCTCTCATCACCTGCCTCAACATTTCAGATTTTTCTCTCTCATTTTGATTTAATTTCATCTTTCCATTTCCACAGCGAGGAGGGGAAAAAAAAGAAATCCAGACTCACAATTAGTCTGAGGGAGGCAGGAGTGTGGAGTCGGACGAACCGGGCGAGTTGTGATTTGGCTTGAGTTTCAAGGCAAATGGGTAATTAAGGCTTTTCCCTGGCCGGCCTGCACTTTGAAGTCCCCTACAGGGGGGATTATCCCAGCCAAGAGAAAGAAAGTGAGAGCGAAGTAATGAGACCCAATAAGAGGGGGGGAATTGAGAAAGCAAGGAGTGAAGCCTCGCTGAAGAAAAGAGATAAAAGATCTCAAGTAATTCATTTTAAAACAGCTAAAATGATGAATCATGGACAGATGTGTATGGAGGTTTGAAATACATGAAGCGCTGACATTAATGTTAGTTGATTAATTAATAATTAATTAGTTGATTGACAGAAAACCATTTTGATCTATTAATCGCTAAAGTGATTTTTTTTTTTTTTTACCAAAAATTCCCTGGTTACAGTTTTGGTTCCAAATGTGAATGTTTTTTGGTTTTCTTAGTCTTCACCCCAATAAAACATCTCTTTGGCTTTTGGACTGTCAGTGGGACAAAACAAGACATTTGAAAATGTCACCTTGGACTCTGAAACTGACCGACATATTTTACTATTTTCTGACGTGTTTTTAACCAAACGATGAATCAAGATAATAATCAGCAGATTAATCGATAACATTAGTAATTGTTGGTTGCAGCCCTAGTTCCTGTCCTTTTGGATCCCAGTAATGTTCAGTATAACGGTATCATAAAAGATGACATCATGTTTTCATTTTAATTACGGATGTGTCTTTTGATTCATAGTCAGTTCACAACACTGCAGCAGAACTGCAGTCTGCACTGTGACAGGACGACCATGTCCTCCTCTCTGCCACCGCTTCCTCATTATTAGCCTTGCAACCTGCTTTTCTTTCCACTACCTTAAAAGTGTGTGTGTGTGTGTGGGGGGGGGATTAAGTCAGACAGACACCTCTGGTTATTCAGAGGTATGGAATTATTTCAAGACCCTGACTGGCTGTCAGCGCTCGCTGCGCCTCCTCCCCTCCTCATTAAAAAAAGAAGCAACTTCAAATGACTTAAGCCGCTGGTCGTCAGCGCCAAAGCCACACTGTTGACAGGTACAGTAGGGTCTTAAGCCTTCAAGATCAACACAGCTATTCTCCCTGACAAAATCCCCCTGCGGGGCTCCTCCCCGACTGGATGGCAGAGGAATGAAGGAGGGAGGTGGAGGGGGTTTGGAGGAGAGAGAGAGAGAGAGAAGGGGTCAGACGAGGAGGTGTCACAATGTCAGGAGGGAAAGCTGGGAGGAAAAGGGACAGAAGGGCCAGGGCCGGGCCATTTCATTATGGCAGAGGATTCACGGCCAATCAGGGAGGAGTCCCTCGACGTGGCTGGTAATTATTAACATTATCATTCACCAGCCTCGTCCCTGTCCAATTGATTGGCATGCCTGTTTCATGGCTCTTTCCTAAAAAGCAGCTATCACGCTCCACGGTCTCTGCCTTGCTGGCACTGTCAAATAAATCCTCATCAGACTCTTATTGGGCTCAATTTGATCCCCGATTGCAGCGCTGCACACAAATAAGAGGAAGATCCAGCACTGCCTCCTCTTCAGATCCTAAATAAAGGAAAACAAGGTAACTGATTGTTAGCTAAACGCTCCATACATGTAGTGACTTGACTCAGCCCTTTGTTTCCCTTTGGATCTGCAGATTGTTTCATCACAAAGCCTCGTATTGCTGTTTCTGAAATAAATACATCTTGGTGACAAAGCAGAAGCCATCGATTGATTTCACAATCGCAGCCACTTAGACAATTACACAGATGTAGTTTGTGATTATCTGAATGAATCAAAGCTTTCATATGAGGGAGAAAACAAGCAAAACAATAAAGAGAAAGCTAAATATGACCGTGATTTCTGCTCTGCAACAAACTTGAGATTGTGGCATCTTATGTGTTTTATTCCCTTTTTTAAAGCGAGTGGAGTGACGAGCAGGGTGAGTTCTTTAAAAGGAGACAGAGGGAAAGAGAAAGGGAGAGTTAGTGGTGGAAGTACTGAAGGCGCCGTATAAGAGGTGCGTGGCGTCTTTTTGATATTCAGATTCGCCTGCCTACACACGGCATTATGACACATTTGGATGATCGCATTGTAGGATTAACGGGCCTGCCTTGTCATTTTCAACAACAATGCCACGATTTAGGGATGCTATTTCTCACACGGCGCTCCGCATTAACGCCCGGCCCAAAGATTTACATAAATCTTTGTCTTAAGATGAAAGCGGAGTGGGGCTTGAGACAATGAAGTTAAGCTTTGGAAATAGGAGAGAGAAGAGAGGAAGGAGAGCCGTCACCGGGCGTTGGTGGCGGAGGGATGAAGAGATGGAAGTGGGGGGAGGGAGGGAAAAAAGTTTGAGGATAAATCAACCAGTAGTCATGCTGATTTGAAGAAACACTCTGCCCCCTCCCATCCTCGCTGGCACCCATATGGTAGAAATAATTAAAAAAAATAAGTAAATAGGGAAGGAGGAGGGAAATTTGCATTTCCGTATCTAAGAGGAGTTGTGTTGGGGGGGGTGAAGGTGATGAATGCATGTGTGATTTAGTGTTGCATCCCTGAATGAAAGGCTTCATCTCCCCCCCCCCCCCCCCCCTCTGTCCTCTAATCTTCTGGCCTGCAGCAGTCATTGGGAAAAGTGCCCTAGATTGTTGCGCCTCCCCCTTCGCCTTGATTGGATTCATCCTGGCTGATTGGGAATCTGCTTACATTAAAGGCAGCGAGAAGAAAGATAGCATCAGATAGATCTGACCACTGAAGGCGATTTCGTTTTTGCTTTGAAATAGAGAGGAGGTTACAGGGGGAAAAAACAGAGATTATAGGCCAAGAGAGACAGTGAGGGAGAGGTGAAGCACGAGTGACACTATCAGCACCACGATCCCTCTGCTCCAGCCTTGTTTCACAGCTTTTATTTCACACACTGGCCATGATTCCGCAGCTGAAGCCTTCCAGCAAAGAGAAAGCAGGGCGTCAAACCCTGTGTCCTTGCATCTGATCCAACGTACTGCAGAATGTGAAAAATCATATATCTACTAATAATAATAATCACACAATAATAATTTGTCAGTCAAATATTACAGATTCAGCATGAGGGAAACACTGGTCCCAACCCTCCAACCTGCTGTAGCCTACAGGCACATGCACCACCGTTCACTTGCATGCACAGTGTAAATACACACTGAGAAACTGGATACATCACACTATAAACACATGTCCTTTCTTTTACCCTATAATTAAGTACATTTACCCAAGTACTGTACATAAGTAAAGTACAAGAACCTCAAAATTGTACTTGAGTATTTCCATTTTATGTTACCGTTTACTTCTACTACTAAGATTTGACATTAAAAGACATGATTAGCTCCTAAAAGACATTCTTCTCTGTTAAAGATGATTGTTTGGCCTGTGACCCTGGGGCCCCTTAACGCTTTCCTCTCTTAACAAACCATCTGACATGCTCATTTAAATAACTGTTAGAGGCTCAAAGAGGGCAAATTATCATATATTTTACAAAAAAAGCAAATATTATGGAAAGGTCCAGAACAAGTACTTTTACTTTTGACACTTTAAGTACATTTTGCTGATGATACTTTAACATGTAATTTTTACATTGTTTTATTAGTACTTTTAAGACGTGTGTATCTTCCACACATCTACACATAAACATGCACACACATAGATTTACAGGTCAGTAGGTCCACAGTATACTGTATGTTCAACTTTTTCTACTGCAGTATATACGTGCGTGCGTGTGTGTGTGTGTGTGTGCGTGTGTGTGTGCCTGCACATCTGAATGTCTGGGAAGACGGGATTGGTACATAACATAATATTTAAACCAGCAACAAAGAGACGAGTGGCGTTGCTGGTGACTGGTCACTGCAGCTTCTGCCCTTTTCCTTACATTTTACTCTATTAGAGTTTTTCAAAAGACTGGCTGTCAATGAACTGGATGCATTATACAGAAAAGCTATTTGTGAGCACTGCTCACACGTAGAATGGCAGTGTCATGTTTCACAAAAGATCGCTCACAAATAGCAGATACATTATAAAGTCCTACAGGGGTCTTACATGCTTGCATGCATTGGAAACATGTCAAAATGAACATGAGAGGAACTGATCTTGTTGCACATGGCAGCTTGCGACAGGCCCCTGGTTAACTCACGTGCAGTCCTTGGAGCCAGTTAGGTCAGATGTCTGGTCCACAAATGATGCACTTTGTGTCACTGTATGTAACCTCTGAGTGGTTAAACACGGGGATGGACACGGGTTTAGCTCAGATCAAACTCACAGCTTTGGGAGTGTGTCCATCTCTCTATTTCTCTTCGCTGAACAACTCTACTGTTTTCCTGATACAGTCCCACCACAGTATGATTTGCCCAGTGCTGCTCAAGCTCCCAAAACCCCACAAAATCACCGTCTATGGAGTGCTGTATGACATCCCATGCAACAGCTGCGGGAGCACTATGTCGGTGAAAACCAAAGACGGCCACTTGTTAGTTACTTAGGTCATGTGACGACACCTGAGAAAGCTCCATCGTTGAGGAAGTTCATGGGATATAGTCTAAAGGTCTTGGAAAACACAGTAAGTGATTGTTGAATCTGGAACATTTTATTACATATTATTGTTATTTAATGCACAGAGGCCATAATTGCAGGTTTTAAAATGGGATTTAATGCAGCTCTAGTCATTTAGCTGCTCGGCTGTTCTTTTACACTGATGGTGAATCTGTGGTGTTTGTATGTAGTGCAGGTATAGCAAGCCCACATCGACACACCACCATTATCACACACACACACACACACACACACACACACACACACACACACACACACACACACACACACACACACACACACACACACCTTCTCATGTCAACAACTGTCACCCTCCTTTTCTTTTTTCAGTCTCTTTTAGATTGCTTCTTTCTATCATGCTGCACTATTTCTCTCTCTCTCTCTCTCGCTTTTCCTCTGTCTCTGCTAATCTCTCTCGCCCATCTCCATCCTTCCTGCCACAGTCCCAATATAGGATAAATCTTCTCTCCCCTCTGGTACCTTCGCAACCCCCCCCCCCCCCCCCCACCAACATCACCACCACCTCCAGCCGCACTGTGGTAATAAAATAAACTAATGGAGTTGGACTGACGTCCCACCTTGAACCAGCGGGGAGGTTATTTACATCAGGAGGGGGTGGGGGGCGACAACGGCGATTGGCCGCCTCGATCAGTCAGCTTTGACGGGCCGAGAGAGGCTCATCAGATAATAGAGAGAGAGAAGCTGAGGAAAAGAGGGGGGAGATGATGCTCAAGTCTTGTCCCTTTTTACGTCTTCCTCTCCTTGTATCCTTTCCTTTCCGTTCCCCTCATCTCCTCTTGTATTCTCTTGTCTCCTTTCCTCTTCCTTCCTTTCCTTTCAACTTGTCACCTCTCCTCCTTTCCTTTCCTCTCCTCTTGTCTCATTTTCTGTCCTTTCCTTTTACTCTCTCTTTACTTTAATTCCATCACCTCTCCTCCTTTCCTTTCCTTTCCGAATGTCTCCTCTTGTGTCTTTCCTTTCCTTTATTTTCATCACGTCACCTCTCCTTCTTTCCTCTCCTTTTCTCTCCTCTCCTCTCATCTGCTCATGCCGTTTCATCTCCTCTTCTTTTCCATCCTTTACTCTCATCACCTCCTCTCCCCGTCCTCACTGTAAAGAGCATGAAAGTGTAATGTGTCCAGGCAGACAGAGTCGACTTTAACAAACAGAGATGATTGCTTTTGGGGCGACTTGTTCCTCCTCCAGTAATTAAGACAAAGTAGCTCCTAGACTCATCCAAGAGGGATTTGCCCATGTTACTCCTCTCAACAATAAAACACACAAAAATGGGAGAGGGAGAGGAGTCTCACACACCTGATTTATCTTCCATCCTTCAGCAGCACACCACAGATAATGTACATTTTCAGTTGAAATAGAAAATAAATGTTTGGCATTTTTAGCATTTGGACCAGCCCTGATTTGCCTAAACACACACATTTGTGCTGCTTTAGACCGGAGAAAGGCATGTGTGTGTGTGTGTGTGTGTGTGAGAGTGTGTGATGGGAAAACAAAGGTGGAGTGAGAAAGCAAGAGAAAAAGAACATAGTGTATGGATCACTTCAAATGAGAGCAGGGGTTTCAAAAGGTCTTTCAAAATGTTTTTTTCTCAGGGTCCAGACCTTTGAGCCACTAGAGCTGAGCTTCGCAGACTACACCATGTTCATCACACACACACACACACACACACACTCACACACACACACACACACACACACACACACACACACACACACACACACACACACACACACACCAGTCTAAAGGCCTTTACACACCGGGAGCGTTTTTATGCACTTAATTCGCACGTCAATATATTTTTTCAAACTGTTGTTTTTGTCATGAGTCCTTTCACACAGAACGTGAATGCGATGAACTTCAGAGAGAGTGGAGAAAGTGCTTTCTGTTAGAGCCGATCTAATAAATGGACTCTCCCTGTGGAGAAGGGTCGTTTAAACAATTCTAATCAGTCAAGTAAAGCATTTCAGAATGGCTTTGTGTGTCTGATTGGGTCTAAGTATCACATTTTATTTCTGTCTATAGATGACTGTGCAAAGTGAAAGCAGTTGGTGCGGCCCAGCTAAGTAAACACACACACACACACACACACACACACACACACACACACACACACACACACACACACACACACATCATTTTTTCCTCGTGGGCTTCATCAGCAGCAGCCATGTTTATTTGTGAACTGATAAGACAATATGAAAGGCTGTACAGAGGCCTTAGCCTGCCAGCTGGACACACACACACACACACACACACACACACACACACACACACACACACACACAATACATGGTACTGTCTACTCAATTCCCCTCTTTAGTGGCAGCCAAGCCCCCGTGGCAAAACAGACACACACACACACTTCACAGACATGCAAAATGTGTGTGTGTGTGTGTATGTTCACTTATGTTTATGGTGAATAGATTATTGTGTCCTTGATTGGTGTTACAGTACATGTTTGTATACAATAGACAGACAGGCAGGCAAGAAGGCAGGCAGACAGATAGATATTTCCAGGAAGGGAAATATTCTAGATGTTTTGGCAATCATTTATACACATTCAGCCTGGCATGTGTGATATGTTTGAACACTTTGGAAACTGCCTCACATCTCTACTATCTTGTTAATGCAGCAGCTTGTCTGCCATAGCCCAGGACTGTGTACTCGAGCAGGTCAGCCCCTACTCCTGATGCCTATATTGGTTGTTCTGTCAATCGAGACTGTCCTCCCAAGAAAAACAGCACTAAAAACAAAGTACAGCTGAGGCGATTGGGACTGTGATCAGTTTTGCCAGTATTTGGTCATTTTGGAAGGCATTCACCAACAACATATTTGTCAGTCATTTAGTTTGGCACACTTGTAGGTCAGTCTGTCTATCCCCCTACCACTTTGGTCCTGTACCTCCACAACTAGGAAATTTGCTGTGTTAAACTCGCGTGAGTACCACAAGGCGAAAATTCGCTTAGCTTTTGGTGTTAACACAGCATAAGAATCCCTAAATCAGAAGAATCAGAATCAGGTTTATTGCCAAGAGGGTTTTCACATACAAGGAATTTGCGTTGGTGTTGTGGTACATATACAAAGTAAGGGAAAAAATAAAATAAGTACTGCAAAAGTCAATATAAATAAATCTAAAATTGAAATTTATATATATATATATATATATATATAAAAATCATCAGTATGTTGTTTGTTTTGTCCAACAGCTTCATTTTGTGGAGTATATTCAATATTGCACCCTTGATGGGCCACTAACGGGGCTTTGGACTTTAGACAGAATTAATGTCTTCACCTTTTTTGTAAATGAAAAAGAAAAAAAACACTCATTAGTCTAATGAAAGTGGTAGGCATAAAACTTGCTACACTCTGCTACTTAAAAACTGCACTGATTGACCTAATGAGGGCGCTCTGATTAAATGTCACAATTTTTAACGCAAAGGTGATCTCAGGCTGCTGCTTAGATTTTGACAAAACCAGGACTGATGGTACACTTTGGTGCGGAGCTCTGACGTTTCAGACATTCCACTGATTGGCCTGGCAGGGGGTGCCTTAATTAAAAGGTCAAAATTTCAAACTCTGAAAGGCCAGAAATGCTACGCCACCGGTCCGATTTGGAGAAACTTAAAGAGACGACGCATCTTGATTGGCCCACGGGGGGGCCTGCATCATCTGGGGGAAATGAGGGTCTTTAAACTGCAGATATACTGCTTCCAAAGTATCACTTTTTAATGGAAATGATAATAAAGAAAAGGAAAAGCTGTTTAATATTAGTCATTGTCAGTGTATTTGGTTATTTTGTGCAAAGGGGCAGTAAAAATCACCCTAACTTTGCAGTACTACAAGAACACAGCAGTGTGTTGACCTACAAGACAAAGAGCGATGGTTATTCCCTTGGAGAGATAAGAGAACCAGTGGATTACACAACCTGTTCATAATCCACTTCACCTGCTTGTCGACAAACACACACACAAACACACACACACACACACACACACACAGCACAGAGATTTTCAGTACCACTATCACTGGGTAATCCCTAACAGCAGATATCCATTGCATCTCAACTGGCTGAGAGACTATGACAAGTTCCTCTGTTTGCAACCTACCTAATGTCCATGCATGCAGATAGATGCTATGAATATATATATATATATATATATATATATATATATGTACTTGGCTTAGACTAAGACTTTAAAAACCATGATTCCATAATATCAGTTGGTAAGCATCCAGTTACCTGTAGCTGTTACTGGCCAATTTTACTCTTTAAAGCAAGACTATGTAGCTTTCGCCATTGTGGTAACATGTGGCACTAACAGGACAATGGTAAATGTCACAATAGCGCAAGTAGAAAAAGTGAAAAAGTCAACAAACTCACTCAGTCGCTCTGTCATGCAACAATATCAATCTAAAGTTTGCTAACATTAGCCATCATAAGCTACTGTACATGTCAACATATACATACAACATATTCCTTTTCTATACACGGCACTTTGCAGCCTGTGCAGACAACTGATTATCAACTTTACAACCGCCTTCCTCAGTGTAGCCTCACTGGAATGAACCAGGAAAGAGGACAAAACACAAACGAACAACACTAAATAAAAAGGGCTATGGACTGGGCAGATGCTACAAGCATTATTAGGCTACAGACATTAAATATCCTGCCACTTTAGATGTACAGACAATATAAACCCGACAGCAACTACAGCCCACAAACACACACATTAAAGCAAAAAGAGAGCTGCACAGTTTCTACACACTGCATAGTGCAACACACAACGCTACGTTTCTAAGCAATGCAGAGGTTGTTGAGAGAATTACACCCATCAGTGAGTTTGTTGTTGCACTCACCTGTCTGAACGGCATTCTGTGAGCACTGCAAAGTCCTCCACAATCTGTCCTCTCTGTCCCGCTGTAACCAGTTCACTCTGCCTCTCTGTATCACTGTAACCAGTCCACTATAACCAGTCTACTTGACTTCTCTGTCCCAATATAACCTGTCCACTATAACCAGTTCACTCGGCCTCTCTGTATCACTGTAACCTGTCCACTGTAACCAGTCCACTCTGTTCCACTATAACCAGTCCACTCATCCTCTCACTGCACTGCAACACTGTGGGTGTGTTTGATTTGGGTCAGTTAACATGCTCACCAGGTGGTGCATTAAATCAGTTATTAATTAAGATAGATATAATCTTTTTTTTTTTTTAAGCTGTGCTGAGGTACAATAACGCTAGACCTTTGCTTGACCATAATGACCACATCCTTACTTTTACTGCATTGTTGTACTGTTCACATAGCCCAGCCCAGTTGCGACTACACCTCTCACAGCTCCTGACTCTCGCTCAGTGAACGTCAACATATACATGTATGTTTTCCAGAGTGTCTCCTCTCTGGACTCGGAGCTCTCTGGAGCTCTGCCCTCCTGCAGCCGCAGACACACCAGCAGCTTCTTCTTGGCTGCAGCTGCTGATTGTCTCCTTTCTTCTGCTCTATTCTCACACAGTTTATCAGGACGTTTTCATCTGACTTTTGTTTTTACTCTGTAACGGATGGGACTTGAAATGTAGCACAAGTACAATACTCGTGTTGAAAAATACTTAAGTACAAGCAAAATGATTGATTATTAAAAATAAAATATAAAAAATATTTTTAAAAACCTGTTGTCACCCTCAGCAGTGGCCAGAGGTCAACATTTAGACAAGCCGGTGAGTAGATTTCTCCTCCCACTCTGATAGCGAACTAAGGTTGGCATATTTGAAATGTAATAGTGATGTACAGCATGTCATCTGTTAACATCAGTTGGTTGCTTTGTTAATTTTCCTGCCAAACCCAGAGTGGGCTGTTGCTACTCCACCTGCCACCTCAAGTAACAAAGAACCAAATGTGAAAAAACAACTTGGAAACACTTATTGACTCACTGGAGGATACGAGCGCAGGGCCTTCATCAGGGTGTTTCACAGCCTGTGTAAAAGCACAGCCTATAGGAAGATGGCTAAATCTTTGCCAATTATCCAATGAGAACTAGACACATCAATGGCCTGCCTCTAAAGGATGCTGATCACAGATATTTCAAAATAAACATGCTGAACTAAACAGTAAAACAGTGAAAGTATTACCACAAACTCACAAAATTAATAATTATAAAAAAAGATATCAATAAAATTGAGACAAAAGTAAATATCAAAAACTGCCAATACAGTGCACAACAGCATGTTAACTATAGAAACTATCTAAGGTTGAAACCTACAGTCATCCTTTCTCTATATTTAATGTACTGTAGAAAACTGCAGTTCAGTTTTTTCATTGGTTTTTTGCTATCATGTCATATTCAAGGTGATGACTGTTAACTTTGTGTCTCACCTGAAAAGCATGAAATAAAAACATAGAAAGTCAATAAGATAAAAAAAAACCCTGCTACAATACAAACACATATTGTACCTCCATTGTGGCTCTTTCTCCTCACTGTCATTTGTTGATGTGTTTTTCATTGGCAGTGTCTCTGGAAGATGACGAGCGCCTTCTAATTAGTTGCTAATTTACAACCGAATGGATCTGCATCCAGGAGGTTAATGCTGCCTGATTCCACAGGAAATAACTGGCCCGGTTCCAAGCAGGAGCGTCGGCCGAGGCATCGCATCTTCCCTCCCCAAGGAGAAGCGGTAACATTAGTAATTACCTCCCGTACCACAGGGCCAGATATCTGTCCACCTTTTTATGAAGTCCACAAATTGAGGTCAGACGGGGAGGGAGAAATGCTGCAAGGTGTACACCACTGGTTAGAGGGAGTTTTATTGTTGAAAATGCAGATGCGCCGAGTTAATGTCCTCAATTAAAATATTGCATTTCAAGCTCTCCCTCTCTCTGTTTGTAATCTTGAATATATCCGTTATGTTGTGGTGAAACTGTTGCAATTATCTAGAGGAGGCCCGAGGGTTGGAGACGGGTGGCAGGATTGCTTGGCCTGATGGGAAAGACAGAAAAGGCACATGAGAAATCCAGCGCCATGACTCCTATTGCTTCAAGGTTGACTGTCTGCTGTTGACAAGCCTCAAACACTCCATGCAAACCAAAGACAATACAGCTAACAACAAACATTTTCCAGCCAGTCCAGCCTGCTAACTCCTAACAGCCTCCAATGCAAAAAACCCACTTTCTTGTTTTACATCAAGAAATTAAAAAAAATCCCCACTCATCCCCCCCTGAAAGCTGTAATCAATGGTTTACTCCTGAGGGCACTGAATGCATGGTGGTAGACCAAAATGACAGGCTTGTGTAAAACCAGGGAGGCCTTCCACACAGTGCTGCACTGCTTTATCCTGTAGCAACCAGAACTACAACTGGCTACTAAACAGCCTCTCCTGGCAACCATCCAGGACCAGAGGACATGGTAACAGAGAACATGGTGTACAGTCAGTGGTCTACAGGTAGCAGCAAGCACAATCTAATGCTACTGCCTAAACATTGTGCAAGGGCTTGATGTCATAAGAAGCTCTAACAACTTGACTAGGTTGATTTGAGTATCATAAGGCTTTTTACTATGAGCGTACTTTAGAGCTTACTCTCAGCCATCTAGTGGTCATCAAAAGCTTTAAAAAGTATTTTAAAAACCTTCTAATTTTGCTGCAAAATCAGCTTAATGGAATTGCTGTGATCAGAGGAGTCTCTTGCTGGTTAGAAGGAAATCTGTCTGAATATTTTGCGTCAAGTTCAACTTTGGTGAACTTAAACATGCAAAGTTTACTCTAGCAAACCATTTTGACAGAGCAGCTCTTTGAGGTCATGGAGAGTCGTAGAGTCCAAAATGGAGGAAGCTATCATAGCTTATGAACTGCGTTGCACCAGGCCTACTTTATAGAGAGTTATGAGACAGGAGCCGATGATCCAAATGCAGCTCTTGAATAAACTGTGTGAACATTTTCCGGTTAGCGAGTTAGTTAGCTTGGAGAGCTATTGTGACAGACTAATGCTAGCATGTTCCTGACTGGCTAGCATGTAAGCAGTTAGCTTGCCAGCTGCAGTAAATAGCCAACTAGCACTAGGTCACCAGTGCCACCTATTTCATGAGGACATGGAGAGGGACTTCACTGTGCCACTTTTAGGTGTGACCAGGCCTTAAGCCAGTGCTCAGACTAACAACGGCGCTGTGTCAAAATGTGCAGCCTTATCATTCATTTCAATGAGACCACTGGCGCAGTGGAGGTTCCAGATGCAGAGGGCGCCGGCAAAAACGTTGAACTTGGCTCAATTTTTGCCACAACGCATGCAACACATCCAGCAACCCACAGTGTTGGCTGATGAAATATGTGCATGCATACTTTCCCTGTAGATTACCTTGTAACATTATAATGTCCATCGAGAACCGTCACCTTGATAACCAGATTTGTAAAATCCTGTGTCATTGTGCAGTGTTGTGGTGTCAGATAAACATTTCAGCTCATTGATGTAGTACACAATTTGAACTTTATGAATCACAATTTCATTCACCAACACAGCCCTGTGGTATTTTTTTTTAGCATTATTCTATTTTTGTCTAAATACCCACTAATGCTACCTGCCAATGGATTTAAAGACCAAATGAAAGATTCTGCCTTGGCAGAGTGAGCACAGCTAATGACAGTAAATGGACAGAATAAGAATAAGGACACCAGGAACTGAATTGTTAAAAAAAACATGAATAGACATTCAGACTCAGGACGACCCACAGATACCCTGTAATGCATGACTGCACAAACGTCCTGGGAACATAGGTCCACTTGGAGTATATTTAATATGATGCACTTCATAAACCATGTTCATGCACTACAAGGTCTGCTGAGCAACGTTTTCTAAATCTCGTACTCCACGTATTTTATTTAAGTTTTGTACATCTTGCCATAGGTTCTATAAGTTCTGACAAAATGTTGCTCACCAAAGTAATGAGAGTTTTGAATGCCGCAACATCACTACAACACAGTCAGGTGTTAAACAAAGCAAAAGTTTAGCCAGATTAGCTACCACTTTATTTGGAGCTGGAGGTTAGTTTACAACCTCTGATTGTCTGACTGCTCGTGTTTCTTGCCTGCTAGTGATGTTGCTAGGTTCGCAGCAATCTCAGCAATTACTTTAGTGAGTACACTGTTATCATAGCTGATGGAACTAATGACTGAAGCTGCAAAAATAAAACCCAAATTTAATAAATTGTATTTTTTTCTTTAAAAGCGATGAAATATTGTTATAAATATAATATATATCTGCCTCTCTCCCTCTCCTTGCCTTCACTCGCAAATGAGTTGACCTTTAGGAAATCAGGGCTGCTGATCAGATTTAGCAGTTATTGTAATATTCCTTTGTAGTGAGATTAAAATAAAAGGGCAGTTTGGTGAATGCTTTGTGGTCCGTGTACATACTGAACATGCTATCAGAGGGACCCTACTCTCTCTCCCTCTGAGAATGCTGCCTGCCATCAGGTCTGGTTGTAACCGCTACATTCCAGTCCAACAAGACCAGACAGTTTTCAGGTTGATTTAAGGGCAGCTTTCTTTTCCAAAGGAGAAATAGTTTGACGACAGCTCTGACCAATTTGCCAGAATCATCTCCTTCTTTTTGTCTGTGTCTCATAAATCCCATATAGAAGTCCAGGGATACCAATATGAAAATGAAATGATTTAATCAAATTGAAAATCTGATTTGAAAGTTCAAAATCTAATTTCATGTTCATGAAAATGCACAATTACTGCCAAATGAAAATCAAAATGAAAACTGAAACTAAATTGAATGGCAATTTGCAACCTAAACTTGAGAATAAAATTGGAAACTAGACTTTTACATTTGAATTATGTACTGATTTTAGATTGTAATGGAAATAAATTGGAAATGGATTTTTATGGTCATTTTCATAATGGCAGCTTTCTTCCAGGCCCCTTTTTTTGCAAAACCACAGGGCAGGATATACTGTAACATCTGATTTTCTGACACGCACCAATCAAACACACACAGTTTGATTGATGCTTTGGTTTCTGAATGTTGGTTCATTCTCTGATAGAATAAATATTGTTTTTCAGTGGAGGTTTCTGTAACTGTCCTAAAAATTTCCAAAAAAAAAATACCTAGGAGAATTGGTACACTTCCAATAAATTAATTCCAATTAATTGCTAATCTAGCGTAACCTAGAGTCTGTTGCACAGCAGGTCAGTTCAACATGAAAAAATGTGCATGCAGGTATACAATATAACATACACTCAGTTGCCAGGTTGCTAGGTACACCTAGCTAAAACTACCCTGCTCTCAATGAATTTGTGGACAACTGTGGAGGACAAAAAAAATATTAGAAACACATCATATGACTAATTCATTTTTCAACAGTGACTTGTAACAGTTTTGGAAAGCACAAATGTGGTCCTGCTGATAGAGGCATCAGATCAGAAAATGTTTCTGTATGTAATTCTAGAGGATAAGGATTTTGTTGTTTATTTTGGAGGACTTGTTGAAATCAACAGCTGCTTTTAAACTCAACAAAACTAACTAAGCTCTAACTAAAATAACTGTTAACGTCTCAATTTTCCTTATAATTAGATCCAAATTACATAGTTCTTTGTGGAAATTATTTGTAAATAACAAACCTGTAAAATAATGTGTTGAAATTCAGTTTTAGCAGTAATTGTTCATTTTCAAACATTAAAAAGAAATGTTTTATGTTTTAATTTGGACACAAATCATACACAAATGTTAAATAAAATTCCATTTTAATTGAATGATTGCATTTTAATTTTGGCTGCCCTGGACTTCCATACTAAACTTCATAATGTTGCTGTTAAAAATATTTTTCCTGCATTATTAACCATGTTAAATTTTTGCAATATTTTTGCAAAAATATACACTGTTTTTCTGTATGAGTGTGGAGTGAACTTGAATAAGAATGAGCAGCTTCATGCAAAGTGAACCAAAAATACTACATATGGCTGTTATTATTTCATGTTTGGACAGTAAATCAAAGGATTCTGCAAATCTCAAGTGTTTAACCACAGGAATCATTATTCAAACTGCATCCAGCTCCCAGCTTTTCCTCATATCCTCCTCCCTGGTGCATAGGGGGTTAAAATCTGGTGTCTGATATTGAAATCTGTGAAGGTCGCCCTGCAGTGGTCCAGCTTATCTGAGAGCTGTTCTATTCAAAAGAGGCCACGGAGATGAGAGCGGTCTGAGCAACCCAGATATTGGAAAAGAGGTTTACTCGCATCCACCATTAGTCTCTCTAATAAAATGCTTCCCCCCTTCTCTCCTCTTTCTATTAATATTCAGCGCGACTGGCCGGAGTCTTTTCCCTGACTCAGACCATCCCACTATGCACTGGGGCCTCTGATCTGTCTCACATAATTAGACTGATAAATAGGCCTCTTCCTCCTCCTCTCACCTTTTTTCCTCTTCTTCCTCTCTTCGACTGCTTATTCATTCTCTTCTCATCCTCTTCTTGTACATTTTCTTTCCACTCTTTCCTTATTACATCACTTCTAAAGAGGTGAGATCTCTCTCAGGGTTGTCTGCACGTTTAGGTTTGGACAGTTGTTCGTCTGAAGACACGTGTAGCTGCCTGGTAAACCTGAGAGTGTCAGGTGTCTGTTGAATCAAACAAACTTGAAATATATTGGCCAACACTTTTAGACAGACCAGCAGATCACTGTACAATGTGAGCGAGTTAGATGGATATGGATATACTGTACCTACTAATGATTAAGCTATTCTCAGAGACTTACCAGTTGCGGAACTAATAATGTAAAGTTTGTCATGAGGATGGTGCTAGAAAAAAGGCCACTGGGTCACTAAAATCAAAATGGTTCAACTCCTTGGGAGCATGAATGTATTCAGTGCATCTCATTAATTTCCACAGAAAATTATTGGTATTGTTTTCAAGGTATCTTGTGGACCCAAGTGTTGGTTGAGGAAATTTTGACCTGGTGTTTGTCAGGTCATCAAAATAATTAGGAGACAATGAACATCCATAGCGCATTTCATGGCAACCTGGCAGGTTGTTGTTGGAATAGGTTGGCCTTGACAAACATTTTGGATGGAAAGATGGACCAGTAGATAGCTCTACATTGTGTATCTATCTATTAGGGGTGTAAGGGTACATGTATTTGTCCTGAACTGTCTGGTACAGGTTCTTCTGTTTGATGCACAACTTTCTTCGGTTCGGTCGAATTCACTTAATAGTGGTTAGGTTAACTCTAAGTCCAATAAGGTCTATGTCTTAGCATGTGCAGAACATATTATAATTGTGCAAGACTTCCATCTGTATAGCTTTTGCAGTGGGACAGTTGTTGTCTGTTAGCTAAATCAAGCTAGTTGGGTTAGCCCCTGGATGTATAACTCATGTAGCGAGTGTCATCAGTATGGCAAACACAAATGAAAAACCAGAGCTGGGCTAACAGTGGTGGATTGGACGAAAACTGTGCACTGACATTGCTGAATCAAAGTTGGGTATGTCTCTGAAAGCATAAACAATAAAACATGCTACTGTTAACCTGTTTGCAACAGAATAACCCAAATGCATCTATTACAAGGCTTGACACCACTGTAAAGATCTCTCACATGTGCTTCAGTCAGTTGGTCCATTGGGCCCTGTATAAATGAGCCCAAGCCGCAGTCATCCAGGAATTATCCACTGCCCATTCAGAAGGCACAGCTTAAAACATTGAAAAACAAACTTAATCACAGTACTTTATAATAGCCATGACTGTAGTAGGAAAATAGGACCTTTTTTTTATTGTGGGCCACATTGCAGGTCACTGAGCCACAGCCGACCTGCGCAGTCTAGAGATTATGTCTACATATCTTAGACCATCAGCTACAAAAAATATACTTTACAAATGGTTGACACATAAAAGGCAAATGCCTGCTTTCAGTTCATGTGGTTAATGGGCTAAACCAGTAAAAACCAGCAGGATTATGATCCGCAGTGTCAGTGTTAGTGGCCATCATCCGTGTGGAGGCTTTAACTCTAACTGCCTTTGTCCAAGAGGAGATAAAGCTAGGATAAAAAATGTCCAAGTGTCTCAACTGCAACTGTAGCAGAGGACTTCACACTTGCAATCTGCTAAATTCATGGCCCCTTGTCGGCTATGGGGCCCTTAGCTGCAGCTGCTCAAATCGTTTTTGCCTTGGGCACTTGGGCTCTTCCGCTGTTTTTATGAGATTATCCGATGCTGTCACAGTTTGATGGAATCTGTTTTTCATCCAGTGCAAACGGGTTTGATCAGCTCTCCAAATCTCTGATGCAGTGTTGTTGTTGGAAGATGTGTGTAATGGGGGGGTGGGGAGGTTGTTGAGGAATAACATTGCCCCAGAGAGTTCAAGCTACTGTGTCAGACATGCAGAAGAAGAGGTTTCATTTGCATTCATCATAGGAAAATCCATGCCTGTCCCAAGGGTTAGCTGCATGCCAGAGAGACGGACCAACAGAGAGAGAGAAGTTTTAATATTGATGCATGTCTTCAGACAGAGTGTGTATAAGACAGTGAGAGCGCACATTCAGGAGCTAGTGTGTGTGAGTTGCATTGTGCATCCGCCATCCACGTCCTGGGCAACAGGATGGTTTCCCTTCTCTATCCGCTTCCTCAAATCCAGTTTGGGAAGCCTTGCATCCTCTGCAGCAGATCTGATAACCAGCGTACTGGATAACATCTAGCCGCACTCATCTCTAAGAAGTCCTTCCCCAGGGTACAACTGCCAGTGCCGATCTCAGCATTAAAATATAATTTTGATGGTCATTATTAAGATAAGCATCGTGTTCGTCTGGCAAAAGATTACACTGATAGCAGCAGAGCTTAGAACAACTGTCCTTTCGAGGGACTCTCTTGTTCAAAGTTATTAGATGAAAAGAGCCTCTCTTGGCAAATCGTGGGGCTTGTTACCAGGGGCAAGTGTGGGCATATTGTGGTAATCCTAAATGTGGTATTTCCAGGAGTCTCCATCTTTGGTGCAACTCGCTCATTGCAGTTTTCTTTATACAATTCACTTCCAGAAAACACTTGTCAGTCACACAGCATGTATTGAATAGTGATAACTTCCCCCATTTCCTTTATGTTCAAGTTCAAGCTTCTGTAGTTGGAATACCACTACAGATAATAATGCATTAGATTTTTTTTTCACTAGTAAGACCTACCTACAGTATCTTCCTACCTGGGCTGGAAATCATCTAGTGTAATGAGTGAAAAAAACGGCCAAATATATTCTGATCCTGTTTAAGTAGTCACTGACTTAGTTGTAGAGTCAGTAGGAACCATGAACTGAAGTTACTCAGGACGCCTTGTATACTATTAAGATTTCATTTTAATTGCAAACCATGACAAAACATATCAAACGACATATGCACAACTTAAATAAGGTAGCATGGTACTCACAGGAAAACTACAACAACTTGCGTTTTATTTTCATAGATCTAACCTTGGGTTTTATCTGTTGTGCTAACTGGACTCATCAAAGTAACTCATGAGATTTTGGAACACAGCAACATTGCCATAACTAGGTCAGATGGGTCAAGAAACGTGAGCGGGCAGAAGATCAGAAGTTATTTGAGAGAGAAAACCCAGGTGAACCGTAGAATTATTACTCACTGTAAACATCCATCACAGTTTACACTTCCTGTTTTAAATCTGACCTACTGTACTTACCATAGTTGTGACTCGAACAGTTTTCCTGTACAATGAGGGACTGTTATCAACATTTCCGGTGCCCTCACTTTCGGTTTTCTCTTCAAACAGAGTGGCAGCTCAGGTTTCTTGCCCCATTAGACCTAGTTTTAGCTGTTGCACCATTTGGAGATCTCAGAAAATACTTAATATATTAATACAAAATTATTATAAATGATAGAATTAATGGCTAGACCAATGAAAATAAAATCCAAGTTGTACGAAACGGTAGTTCTCCTTTAAGTTACATAGTGCATCTCCAGATTTTCTGACCAAGTCCCAGAGGCCATCCAATAGCTAGCAACCCCTGAAATGGGACACAGCAACTGGAACCCAACCAGCTCTAGAGGTGATGAAGCTGACCTCTGACCTCTTTAAGGGGAACAGCTTCTTTACACAGATTACTATGATTTCATTCATTCTAAAACCCACTGAAATTATCTACTGCTATGCCTGGCACTTCACTTGTTAAAATCTCCTGTAGTTGTCTTCAGGTCCTTTTGCTCACCGGATGGCTGATAGCTAGTGACAAAGTTGTCAGACTCACAAAGCAAGTGGCTTTCTGCCACTTCTGAGAGGTGATTCTGGTGGAAATGGCAGGATGAGACAACGCAGATGAAGACAACAAAACAGTTGCTTACTTCTAACCTGACACAATACAAGAGGACTCACAGAGTGTGAGAATGCAGCAGGAAGTAGCATGTAGCACCAACAGCCACGAGGATTGCTACTCACATGGATAAGCACTTCGCTAATCGTATTCTCCAGATGTAAACATGCATGTATCATGGTATTTCGTTCCTGATGGAGCTAATTAGCATCTAAGAAGCTCAAACTTTTCAAATGTTCACACAGGTTAGCATGCTAGCAGGGCTGGCTCTTTATCCCATCAAAATTGATTAGTAGCTGCTTTAAATCAGATGTGCCTGGTGCTATAACGCACAGGGATTTAAAAGTCTTGTTCCTAAAGAATTACATTAATGTTACATGAGTGCAAACTGCATGAAATTTGCTCGCACCATTTGCTCACTCAACCCTATTAACTCCAGTGGTAATCGACACCCCCATTCCCCATGAATCCACATCTCATCAAATCACTCTTAATACATGTTAACACAGTAATAGTCAGAGGCAGCATTATCCAAATCGCCCTCATGAATAATGCAAATACATGTAAGGATGCCTGGTTACCATGCTAAAAGGTCCTTTTTACAGCATGCAGCAGCATTAACTCTGATTAATCTGAGATACATTTGAATGAATTCTCAATGTAAATTCACCACAATTCTGTCTCAGAAACGAAAGAGAGTACAGGTCATTTGAATACCACTGATACCTGATGGTACACTGTTATGCTTTTTAAATTGCACGGGTAAATAGTGCTTATGGAGGTCTTGAATTAATTCACAGACTGAGCAATTATTCCCTCAGGCTTTTCCTGCCAGAGCCCACATAATACTTAATGGACCTGAGTTTTCATAAACCCCAAATAAGTAATCTGATCATGACAGCATGCATTTACTGGGTTCCACTGAACAGGAAGGAACACAGGTGGATGCTGTTTAAATGTAATCCCTGCTCAGCTGATAGTATAAGTAAAGGCTGTTCTCTTCAGACTTCCAGTTGTTTGTCAAAAATGCACGTATAGGACAGCAACCACTGATACAGTGCAATACACTTAATCTATATCAGTGGTTCCCAACATGGAGGGCACCACCCCTCAAGGGGTCCCAAAATTATTTTGAGGGATCACTAGATGAGCATTGTTCCTGCAACCTCAGCACTCCATACATTACTCCGTGATTTGGATCACAACTTGGAGTAATGCATGTAGTAACAAGCTCAAATTATTAAATAAGCAACTGCTAACAATGGCAGACATCAGCTGACCCCACCAGTGGGTTGACTGCCTGTGTGACTGGTGGATCTCAAGTGATATTAGAAAAGCTTTTTAATGCCCACCCACACAGATTTTGCACCATTCAAATTACCAGTCGGTACCAAAATTTCACGGCCCTTGGAGAATCTTACTGTATACTGATTTCTTAGCAAAAAATAATTTTACTTTCAGGGTTATTTTCAGAGGCCTGAAGAGGTGAAATCATCCAGGATTTCAAAAATTTAAAAGCTTTAAGAGGCAAATGTATCCAGAACTTTGTTTATTTTACAGCCAAACTGAAATCAAGTGAAAACCTGGGTACTCTCACCTCTTCTGGACACTAATAATCCTTAAAATGAGACAAATCCCAGAAGGAAAAATCACTATTCACAACTCATGACCACAATAAGGCCATATGAGGGGTCATAAGTAGACATTCCTTCTTTTAAAGGGATCACAAGCCCAAAAGGTTGGGGGGCAGTGATATGGTGTGTTTGTTGAGTTTTATGAAAATGTTACACAAATGAATTGATCATAATGAGACTGAAATGACTAAAGCTTTAATGGGATCATACTTTGGGTGTGTGTGTGTGTGTGTGTGTGTGTGTGTGTGTGCTGTATTTTTATACTGAGAACGGGACAGAGGAAGGCCCACATATGGTCATGCAGACCCCTGTGGTGGGTTGTATGTTTGTACTGTATGTGTGTGTTTTGGTGTGTGCGCGCACACACACACACACACACACACACACACACGCACACACAGGCCCTGAGAAAAAAGAAAGAAAGACTCCCCCTGCCCCCAACTTCTTCACCTGCATTCAGACAGATGGGGCGAATGTAGAAGGAAAGGCCGGCAAATGAGAGAAGATGGGAAAAAAATAAAGTGGGTAGTGGTGTGTGTGTGTGTGTGTTGGGGGGGGGGGGGGGCTTCTAATTGGCCTTTCCTGGTCCTCAGGTTCACTCTAATTAAGGCCCTGAGAGCTGGGGTCCGGGCATCTGGACACCAGCGTTTTCCCGCCACTGCCGCCGCAGCGCCGGGGGAAGACAATGATAGCCAATTATCCCTTTTTATTCAGCCAAAGGAGGCCTTAGCAGGTCATCATTAAGGCATATGGAGGGGGTAGGGGGGAGGAGGAGGGGGGTCTGTGTACAGGGGAATGCCAGACAGTGGGGGTGGGGGGGCCAGGCAGGTGGTAAGGCGGTGTTTGTGTGTATGTAAGTGTTTGTGCTGGGTTCTATTGATGTTCCTGGACAGAAGATCCAAAGGGTAGCTGTGTGATGACGTTCAGTGGTTAACTTAATTCTCACTGTGTGTGTTTTAACAGCTGGTTCAAATTCACATTTAGCCTGCATAAAAAATCAAATCCTGAAGACTTAAGGAGAAAAAATGAGGCTGTGAAATTAGGAAAATATGTGTGTCATACTGTATGTGTATACAGGGCATGTTTTAGCTCCCTGCTCAGATTTTGAAGGCAGTTTGAGGCATTACAGGAAAAAACACATTTGCTTTGTATGCTGACAAATAAGCAATCACTTTGTACCATTAATCTTTATTTAACTTCTTTCCCACTTCTGAAAGCTGGTGGTAGGCCTTACAGAAAGAACACAGAGGTGTTGGTCCCCCTCTGTCTCTATCCACCTCATCATCATTGCTGCAGAGGTTTGTGTTGGTCAACATTTTGTACTGGTGCAGGCTGCATGGTGCCAACATACTGTAGGTTATCTAGAATCACCTACACTGCAAGGGAACAGGGACGTAGACAGGGCATTAAATTCATGTCCTCTGCTTTTGCAATGTAGGTAGAATCACACTCTACCTTAAAACGTACATGGTCTGTAGTTTAACGGCTTATTCCAGTATTTTTAGACTTAATATTGTGTGTAGCCTTACAAAAAAGAAAAAAAGTGTGCATTTGTCATATCAACACAACTTCACGTGAAAAATGTAAACATACTGAAGATACATGAAATATACTGAAGATACATGATTCTCAGATAGAAGTGTCTGATGAATTCACATATCCCTGTATTTATATTTAAGTTATATGTAGTTTTCAGACATTGCACATGTATTGTATTCTGCAAGCCTTTCAGCTATAAGAATAAATAAAGTACAAAAGTCATATTTATCCAGCAAAATTCTATTGACAGCAGTGTGGAGAGCTTTGAAACACCATTTAGACCTTCATGTCTGGAAATCAAATTTACAGAAGACCTAACTGAACAGTTAAGTGACTGAAAAAAAGAAAAACAAATAATGCACTGGGAGGACTTGGACTCATGACCTCAGTATTTATAAAATCCTCTCTACTGCCCTGCAGAGGGCCATCACACAGATGTGTACTCGTGATTTTTTTGCAACTCAACAAAATTTCAACTCAACTCATTTACAATTATAGGGGCAATGATGTATTTTTTTCTCCCTTCTTTTGTGTTTTTATAAATTTTCAGAGCTGCAACAAGCTCAGGCTCTGAACCTGGTCAACAAGGCGACAGGTGTTACAGTCTCAGCCTCAGTGTTCAAATCAGCGAGAGGGTTGTAGGTTCAATTCCTAGTGATTTGTATGTGAAGGTTGCATGTTGGCTTCCTCCACAGTCAGCTGAAGACTTTTAACTGTCCGTAGTTTTCACCCCGTGATGAACTGAGCAGTTCATCTTCATGCCTTTAACCTGAAGCATCAGCCCCTCAGCATCAGGATAGTACTGCAGAATATTAACATTTTGATCATTTCCTGTAAATCTGTTGATCTTCTTCAGTAAAGCTGGTCGAACATGAGCATGTCAGCGCATCAATGCTGAAGGCTGCAAGAATTCCACTGGTGTTTGATACTTCTTCTACTACTACTTTCTAGTACTTCTAAGAAGTGCTATTGATTTAATATGCATCACAGCTGGGAACATCCGAAATTCCAGCAGCCCTTCAACACAAGGCTGCAATCACTGAAACTCAGAAATATTCAAGATTTTATGAGAAACCAGACATAAGACCTCTCAAACTTGAATTTTCTATTCTTATGGGCTGTTCCATTCAATGGGGAAACAGATTCAGATTCAGTGGACATGCAGGGGGAACAGCCAGCACGTTCACAATAGAAGAATATAAGACTTCCCTGCCTGTTCATTTCTGTGCTTGCTTAGTTTATAGCAAGTGGTTATTGATTGGTTTAATGAGCATACAAATCTCCAGTGTGTATGGTATGTGTATGGCTGGTGGTTGGTTTCAATGGTTGCCTCCCCCAGGCATCAACAAAACAAGAAAATGATTGATTTTCTTTTGGTAGAATCAAACAGAGTAGTAGGTGTTCAGGACCATCTGACTCTCCATCACCCAATTATAAATAAAACCACTCCTTACAGTATGATCTAGGGCAATGATATTGGCTCAGCTTGGGGACCTTTCGTGAATGCAAGACGTTCAGTATACTTTATTTATATAGCACCTTTCATATGCAGGTCATAGTGCCTAACATTAGGTACAGAACTATAGAAAGCAGCTTCATAGTAGGTCTTTGTCTTAGTTTTTGGTAATGGTAAGCAACAAAGAGACTGTGGACTGAAGGGATCTACAAGGGATCTTTGCATCATACCAAATATTCATTCAGATCATGAATAGACAAGTACAAGAATCTTAAGATTTATCTTAAGATCTAGCTAACTGTTGCAGCAGCTTTTTGTATGAGGTGTAACTGATTGATAGACTTTTTGGGGCGATCTATGAACAGTGCATTGCAGTAGTTGAGCCCACTCATGATAAAAGAATGCAGCTTCTCTGCATCTCAGACAGAAAGAAAAAAATTACCTTGACATTATTCCTGAAGTGATTTGTTCTAGTTATGTTGTCTGAATGGTAAGATTCAGATTTCTTGCCAGAGGTGTGATGTGCTGAGATGCAGTAAACAGTAGTCACGGGTTCTCCCTTTGCTGCTATGGACTGTTTTTTCCTGATTCACTTAGAGAAAATGTTGAGTCATCATAAACTGTTGTCAGATATGCAGATTTTAAGAGAGTGAAGGGGTCATAGGTAATCAGGATTAACTGCTATATAGAGATGGGTGTCATCTGCATAGCACTGAAAATCCATACTGTGCTTACAGATGATGACGCCTAGTGATGGTAACATTTAAAGACTTAAAAGGTAAGTGACACAGGACAGAGCCTTGCGGTTCTCCATACAACCATCTTCTCCGTGTGGTAATCTTCAGGTGTGGCCTGTCAGAATGGTTTTTAAAAACTGCAATCATGTGTTTTCAACACAAGGCAGCACAAATGTTACAACTGAATTGATCTTATCTGTCTTAAGATCTGGTCCACCTACAAAGCTCTGGCGAAATCTGTGCTGTTAGAAGATTGGTGAGGTAGTGACTACGCATAGGGCTAGCTGGTTAACTACTGTAGCTGGTGAGCCAACTGTTACCACACTAGCTGGCTGGGAATATGCTAGCACTGGGCAGTCACAAAAGCTTGTTGCTAAAGGGTTTATTAAGTTGACAGTTTTTTAAGACACATGTATCGTGCAACACAACTAATCTATGATAGCTTCCTCTGTTTTGGATTCTCTGGCTCTCTGTTCTCTCAAAGGTAAAGATTGTCAAAACAGTTTTCTACGCTGTGAATTCCAAAGATTTGTGCAGATTTACTTACATCCCACGAGCAAATCCACTGATTGTGGCAATTCCTTTTAGATGAACTGATTTCACTGTAAAATGTTGCCATATTAAATGCTGGTGTAAATGGGCATGTCCTGCAATTTCCTTTTTGCAGCAGTTGGGGGTTACATGCCTTGCTCTGGGGCTCTAAGGAGGGCAAACACTCCCTTGCCCAAATTCATCCAGCCTAATGTATCCTTCAGGGTTTGAATAAATTATGATTTAATGGTCAGTTATTAATCTAATCAATATAATATCTCAGTATCGTGTTGTTGGGCCAGACTTTGGGTATTTATACTAAAGTCTGATTTAATAAGCCACAACCTGAGTAACAGCTGCCATGAATAATATTTGGCACTAAAAACACAAAGGTGTAAATGACATTGAGAACAAAGGAATTGAGGAAAAATGTTTAATTAAAAATAGTGAAAAGCAGGAAAACTGTCTCAGGGGGTCTGAATGACAGACTGGCTGCGATAATCTTTTCCTTCTTATTTTAATCATGATCAAGGCCGCGCGGTGTTTACTTATGTAACGCACAAGCAAATGTTAATCTGGTTTAAAGGTGCCCTCCTCGCTGGACTGCCTGTGATAACAAAATTAAAGTGGCGACAGTGCCATGGCGACAAGCGTACCACTGATTAACACACACACACACACACACACACACACACACACACACACACACACACACACACACACACACACCTGTATGCATGCACACGCAACCAAACAACCACACATTTTCCCTGCATTTCCTCTGCGTGTTGCTCCATTCCATTAAACAAGATGCATTTTACCTCAGGTATAAGCTTGTTTGTGACTGGAAAGGTACTGGTTCAAATCAGAGGACCATGAATATGCACAGTAAATTTCATGAAAGTCCAGCCTTAAGTTTGCAAGATAGGCCTACCTTGTCATAAGTGGACCTTAATTGAAGCTGCAATAATCAGTATTTTATATTAACAATGAATCAAATGACTATATGTCATGTGAGAGAGGTCGCTCATACTGATGAACCCGCAGATAATTATCAACTACCAACTCTGCAGTTCCCCCCAGCTCTACACTTTTTTAGCCTCTTTTAGTTCATTGTTTTGGTTTTCTGGCCCACAAACTCTCTCAGGCAGTTGTTTTCAGAGAAGAAGCTGGGTAAAAGCCACTGTCCACTACCTGCTTAGCAGCAAACAGCAGACAGACACAGTTAGAGACTAGCTGGTGAACATAGTGGAGCATTTAGCAGCTGAAAGAAGTTGGTGGAGACCAAAAACAGAGCTAACAGAGAGGGAATATTGGACTTAGATTCATCAGGTGACACAAACACCACTCCACATGGATGATCATGTTGCTCTGTGACTGCTGGATGAGGAAATAAGCAGCTGTTTGCTAACTTGTTCGCCATAACACCTTTATAAGGTGATGAATTATAGTTGTGTTTTAGACATGTTCTGCTGCCCCCAGTTGGCTCGTAAAAAAACAATTTAAAAATTGCAGATTTAAGTAAAAGTTGGTGGCAGGTAACAATAGCCACCAAAAGCTACTATTTATTCCAGACCAAGTAAGGTTTTAGCAGCAAAACCACTGAGTGTATTGAACTGAGTCTGGGTTTGTTTCATGGCTTATGAGTTAAACTTTTCATTTGTAAGAGGGAGAATGTGTTATTGTCTAACTTAAAGTACAACTACATAGGTTTTAGCAGCAAAATCTACTTAAGTATCAAAAGTGAACATACTCATCGTGCAGAATGGCCCCTTTCAGAGCGTTACTGTATTATAGCAATTCTTATTGATAAAGTAACATGTTAGCAACATAAATCAACTACTCTATACACTGGAGGTTTAATCAACAGCAATGCATTATATTTCACTTACTGATCACATGTTTGAATGAAATCTGGATATCTGGAATGTTGCCAGTAACTCAAAAAGTACAAAACTGCCCTCTAAAACACAGTGGAGTAGAAGTGTAAAATTGACATACTTAAAGTACAAGTACTTCAAAACTGTAAATGTACTTACTTACTGTCTTTCCACCACTGCTTGCCATGGACCAAACATTGGTGGAAAAAGTGGACATTATGACCTGACAGTGAGGTGTTAGGGGAAAGGTCAGGCCTCCATACACTGCTCTGACTCAAGGGAGGGGAGTTTCTGTTGCTTGGAAGAGATGCGAAAGTAGGACACACCACTCTCCTCATATGCTTAACTGCATACAGATACAGGGGGATGGACAGCCCTTTCTCCTCCTGCAAACGGGGCAATCTCACTAATGTAGGAGGAGGTGGGGGTGGAGGTGTACCTATTTGCATTCCATTAGACTTCTACATTGTTGTTACCTTTAAGTCCACTGGTCTCCCTCCATCCAGAGCCATTGGTCAGATCCTCCTGTGAGATTCAGGGTGTGTCATGCTGATGGACTTGCAGTGAGTACATGGCCGTGAATGTTGGAGCCCACTGCTCGCGCGTAAAGGCACATCCAGCACTGTCACTCAGTTACAGGATGTGGCTTATGAACCCAAATCTACGTGTCTTCTGCTGGTGGATTGGATGCATGCACTCGTTTAGTCTTTTCATTTGTTTGAACTGAACATCCTGTGTTGACAAACCACAACCCATGGCAACAAGAAGAGCACCTGCGCTAACGGTTTAGTACTGGCAAACATTTCCAAATCTAAATCTATCACCCTGTAGGCCTACAAGGTAGCTGTAAAAAGAGTGCAGTTTTCCCGTTGATCAGTTGCAATGTATTCCGACAGCAGAAAAACATAACGCTTCGATAGGAACATTCAGTCCTGCAGCATAATCCATGTCTCCATTCCTATACTCACTATGTTGCAGACAGTCATTAAATATGGCTACACAGAGCTGACACGAAAAGCAGTGTATTTAGCAATATTTGGTAAAAATATGTATATAAATATATCATATGCTAAAAGAGCTACTGCACACTACCATAAGCCAAGAAGGTGCTGGACAACATTATAGGAAACACTTATCTTCATTAGAAGCACCAGCACTAACTTTACACTAACAACTATAATTGCTGCCTTGAGTCTAAGCTGACCACAGTGTGAAAACGCCAAACTTTTTACAGCTACCTCCCAAGTGTTTGACACGGGACAGACTTTGGGTGGAGTATGTCTTTACGGGTCTGGTCCCACCAGAAAATGGCACAGGGAAATTCAATCAGGTGGTGCTGGAAGCTTGGTGACATTGTGACTACTTGTGTTAGTGGAGCAGTTTATACTCCATCAGAGAAGAGTTACGTAACATTGGATGGTGCGACACAGTTAATATGATAGCTCCCTCTATTTTGGACCATTCCCTCAAAAGTCAGCACTATTGCTGTCACTGTCCTGGAACACATTTGTAGGTCAGAGTTCACCAAAGTTGAACTCTATGTAACACATCTCAAATTTATTTCACCTCAACAAGCAAATATACTGATTGAGACGATCCCACTGAAATGAAGTGATATTGGTCTGAAATTTCACAGTTAATATAAACTAATGCCTTTTTTTTCATAGTCAAAATACCACTGGCAAAACATTTGGGCCATCACTGCAGACAGATCTCAACTGAAAATACATATTTTTTGGGATAATATCCCTTTGAAACATGACAACCCAACTATTGAATAGAAAACTCATTGAATTTAAATGCTTCTATACATGCTTATCTTTTGCAGGGACGTGGGGGAGGGGCTGGAGCCTATCCCAGCTGACAGTACACCCAGGACAGGTCACCAGGCTAACACTGACACATCCATACAAACACATACATTCAGAGTCACACCTGCAGGCACATTTAAAGTTAACCAACCTGCATGTCCAGGGATTGTGTGAGGAAACTGGAGCACACAGACGAAACCTAATTATGCACAGGGAGAACCTGCAGACTCCACGCAGACAGGCCCCAGCCAGAACACAGAACCTTGTTACTGTGAAGCCACAGTCATAAGCACTGAGCCGCCTTAAATAAACTGAAGAATCCTATGAATAAATCAAATGTGCAACAAACACTAAACAGTGGACCATGCAGACTGCCTACTTGTTAATTAATAAAAGTCAATTATAACCGCCTATATCAGAAACCAAGCCATACGAGTGTAACCCCAATTGCTGCAAGTGAAAATGTAAATCTGACCTGAGTTCCTCCCCAAATAACTCCTCTCCTGCTTTGTCTAAACTGTAATCCCAATCAGACATGATTAATCCTAACACGATTAATGACAACACACCTTGGACTGCACTGATCCAACCCTCTCTGGTATTTATATAAACGACAGTAATAGTCAACATCCAATAAATCCATCACCATCTCACCATCAGCTGATGGTAGCAGCTGCTTCGTGGCTCCTTTAGGTTCCTCTCTGAAACTTTGCTCAAGTGGAGGAAAAAGAGAGCTGTCTGCTGATGTTCGGGGAGGGGGTGGGGGGTGGGGGGGGGATTTGAATGAATATCATGATAAAGCCTCGCTAATCTTCCGTTCCAATCTGATTCTCAGTAGGATATATCTCTTATTTCTATACTTAGGTGACCCAAACCGCTTCTTTTGTGGATGTTCGGTTCCACGGGATCAGTGGGAAATTGGAAAGAGATGTAGTGCGCGCGTGCCACCTCAAATTGGATTGCATGCCGTCTTAAATGAAAGCAAATAATTTCACGGCTAATGGGCTTAATTTCAGGAAATAATTCCAGATTTCCACAGTTGGCTCTTTCGCATGTGATTTCTGCAGAGGGCTTGCTACTTTTGGGGAGGTTGTTTTTGTGTGCGTGTTCATCGAATGTACTGGAATTAGAGAGCAGAATGATGCTGTTTTAGCTGATCACTTTGAGTGCATCCAAAGTTGATCAAATATCTGACACTCTGCTTTGACCACTCTCCTTTGAGCTCCCACTAGTTGTAGTAGGTGGTGATAGGACCAGCGCTGCTGTTCTCTCCCAGCTTTTATTCACTGGGGACAGAACAGAGGAACAAAGTTATTACCAAAAAAAAGGATAAAAGAAAGAAAAAAAAACTGACATAAACAAGAAGTAAAAATGTGATTGCCAACAAAGAAGTGATTAAGCCTCACAAAAAAGTCTTCAGTGGTTAAATAAATAAAGAAATAGCTGTAATTAAATAATGAATGAAGGAATCAGTCCATAAAGCGTTGATTGATGTCCAGGAAAGGGGGTCTTTCTAATGGAGGCTGGCTGACAGTGATTGCGAAGGCCCATTTACCAGCTGATGTTTTGTTATGATTGGACATGTCAGTCTTCCTCCTCTGATTAAAAGGAGAGGGGGAAAAAAGCCCAAATGCGCCCTGCGTCCTTTTCTTTATGTTTTTTTTCCTATTCTCTTTCCATCCAGCAGGCAGAAAGCGATGGGTGCATATTATTTTGTCAATCCGCTGGATTGGTGGTTTGTAGAGATCCTAGCTGCCCTTTACGTGTTACCTTAAAGACGCCACTTTCTCCGAGGAACTTAGTCATGTAATAGGTGTTTGTGCTGTTCGGGGCAAACAGGTTTCAAATGGATTGTTTTGTTTTCATACCCAAAAGATGGAAGCGCTTCCTGTGAACAGGTTTTTGTAGTATAACACAACTCCCTTGAGATTCTTGAATAATGCATACAGTACCTGACCACTGGGTCAAACACAAGCCGATACATTTTGTTCTAATGCTGGCTTTTATTTATTTTATTTTTTTAAAGATGTTGCATATTGTTTGTTCTCCCGGTACACATGATAAACAAGATGTTGTCAAATTAATATGACTCACTTGTCAGTAGTGGAGTAGAACCCTACAGAAAATCCTGAGCAGGGTATGGTAGTCTGTCTGAAGAGACTGAGGTCATGTCCCTGGTAATATGTTTGGGAATTTGGGGGTTAAATGAAATCAAGGAGTTTATCTTCTATGAATATGCACATTTTACACATTTAAATTTTACACATGTTGCAATTTTAGAAGGCTGATTCTGATATGTATTCGTATAAATATCTTGACATTTTTGTATTTTTATTCAAGAAAACTTAAAGATAAATTACATTCATTAAATACATAAAGTATTCTCCACCAGAACTATGTACGCAGGAGGGTAGAGAAACAACATTTAGACCAAATGTGGGGAGAGAGTAGAACATTTACAAATATAATATAAATGGTGTGATTTATTTGATACTCTGTAGTTTTTACAGTGAATTCGTCTTAGGTGGGTGGGGTTGTGCAGGGAGATCTGGATTCAGACTTTCTCAAACTTTGGCCCTGGATTTCTCAGGATTGGCCCTGCTCCTGAGTATATTTCTGACCATTTCTTTTTGAGTTTGTAATCCCCTCTAGTATTTTGGCCGTCTGGGTTGCTCAGCAGCTTGTTTAACATGTATTACATAGAGCCAATTAGGTCAGACAGCTGGTTCAAAACAGGATGCAAAGTGACACACTTTCCCCTGCATGAAACCACCAAGAGGTCGAGACCTAGGGGAACTGTCAAATGACTCCAAGAAAGTTAAATATAGGAGTGGACACAGTTACAGCTTTGGCACTGTGTCCAAACCTTTATTCATCTTCATTCTCCCCATATGGTCACCTCACTTTTTGTTTTCCCAAGGGGGCTTACATTACCTGTGAGTGCTCGAGCTCCCAAGCATCCACATAATTGGTGATGATGCAGATGTCTCTAATTTGATGATATTGACATTTAAATATTTAGCCAACTCCTAGAAGAGAGAGACGAAGAGCACGCAGATTTGGATGAATGAGAGAGAACCATCATGCTCTACAGAAGGAGGGATGTCAGACTGCAACTCAACTGACAGCCCGAGATTAACCAGGTTGACTAGACCCAGGTGTGGATTTCCTGTATGAAAGATTCTGAAACCTATCAGCTCAGGCCAATGTACACAATGATGGACACTAAAGGCCTTAGTATGCTTCAAACAAAGTGCTTGTCAGATCAACAGTAAGTGTTTCCACCCCCTGTTTATCTGTGCATTTTCAGTTTGTCTGAGTGTAAATGTCTGAAATTCTGAATTAACACATGAAACTGAAACATTTTTCCATCATGTTTTCCACATGGCTTTCCATCGCTTGAGCTTCGACTGCAGCTCTTTGAATGACATCATCTCGTGGTGTCCTCTTCTTCTGCAATAGTTAATGGTGTCTACCAGTTGCTTATCTCCATCAACCAATGAACTAATATTCTCACAACTGTAGTGGATGTAAACACACATAAATTTGCATTTTCTTTTGCCAATTTTCTGGAAATGTGGTCAAGATTTTGTCAGTGTCTGAAACCACCTTCCATCGCAGAATTGGGGGTGTGTCTGGCAATTTTTATAACTTTTCTAAACAGACAATCCAGACCGCTTTGCATAGCGATTGGCCAGGTGTATGGAGGTGTGAAAGTGTGCACTGTTTTGTACAATTTATTGTGTCGAGACTACAAAGACAAACAAAAGACCGCATTCTTGGAGAGAGATCAGGGAGGCAGTGGGATGCAGCAGGACAAGGCTGACAGCATTCTTTTTACCTTGCCTAGGACTGTGTCCATTGGTAACAGGTATTAACACCTTTGCCTTTAGAATGACTAGTGTGTTAGAAGTATACTGAGGCCTTAAAGGCTGCACTCTGCAGGTTGGTGTAGATGTTGTCAGCTGTTTAGGAGGGATAGGCCTTCACATTCATTCTGTTTGACACATACAATTAAGCTTTTATCAAAACTGCCTTTACTGGCATAACATCATGCACAACATTATTCCTTATCTGAGCCATAGCTAATTTAAAAACACAATTATGCAAAAAGAGACTGAGAAGGGACACAATTTTGGGTTATACCAATATGCATACCACAATCACAAAAACATGCTTGGATCTCAAAGAGTTTCAAAAAATGTGGTAAGCAAGACAAAAGTTCCTCTTTCCTTCAACACACAGCTCACACCTTCTAACTACCTGAAGACTTCATGCAGCAGCACAGTCCTGAGCCAAAGTGCTATTTTACTCTAACTCACTGTAGTGTACCATCCAGCTCCTTCATACGGAGTGCTGCTGGTGTACGGTCCCTCTCTCTTACAGCGGCGACCCCTTTCAAGCTGCCATATGGAGGAACGAAGGGTCCATCTTTGTTGTCCCCCACCTCTGCTGCTCTCTGCAGGCTGGCTAAACAGCCTGGCCCGACTCCCAGAAACTAAGTTAAGGCAACTTTAAGTTTAGCAACGCTGACTTCTTTTGTGGCCCCTGGAGTTCAGTGCGTCAGATGCTGCTACACCGATGGGAGCAGCACTGAGAGATGGGGCACCAACAGATGGAGGTCTGTGAGGGTCACTCTTCCCGGACTTCGCCTTAGCAATGCTCTTTGAGGATTTTAGCAGAGCAGAATGGCCCTTAAAGTCTCTCAATGAACATTAAATGACTCAACTATGACTTGAAACTGCAAAAAAACCTCAAGGGCGGCTGTTTGGAAATATAAACACATGGTGAAACTTTTCCGAGGCTGACAGGTTGAGAGCAGTTTACATATTCAAATGTTGGAAGTTGGAAGTGCTCTGCAGTGTAAGCGCTATGACTTGAAATCCCCCCTGTACATTTCCATGCAGGGATCGCTGAGAAATGACATTGTTTGGAGGGTGGAAGTTTGGGGGAAACAAAAGAAGCAAAAAAATATTTCATCCCGCTGATGTAATTGAACTTTTTGTCAGGCTACAGATACCACACACAGAGAGCCCTGCACCGTTTGCTTCAAATGGTCTTAAATGACAGCTCTGTTGTCAGTCTTGTCCTGCTGAAAGGAAAGTGAAAGAAACATTTCAACTGAAGTGGCAAAGTAAAAGGACAAAACATATTGATCTTTTCCTATTCTTTAGCAGGCACTGAATTTTTTAAAGTCCAATACAGTTATCTTATGCTGTATCTCACAATTCACCTCAGGTTCCTATATTGGAATAACCAATATTGTCACTGCAGAGATGTAAATACGGGGGCTTGTATTGCATTTACATTTGACATAAAAGACAAGGTGGTCTGGTTTTAAGGCTATAGATTATTAGAGGAACACGTGCATTATATTTTTACATTGATTTTCACTGAGTCAAGTCCCAGTGGTTGTGCACACTGTGGTGTAGAACAGCTGGTAGGTCAAGTTCTCTGATGCAACGGAAGTCAGTCGCTTCAAGTCACAGTTCTGACCACATTGTTTACTGTACAAATGATCCTGAAGAGAGGCAGTGTTGAAACACCACAGCAAAGCAAAAAAATACAACATCCATTGAATGAAAATGTTGAAAACTACGGTAAGTACGGCAGGTCAAAATTGAATCAGGAAGTCTGTAAAGTGGGATGGATGTTTTCAACATAACTGTACTCTTTTTTTAAAAATAAGTTTGTCACACCTGAGGGGTTTCGTCTGACTGCATGTGTTACTACTCCTTTGACTCTTTGTCGCGACGTAGCCTCCGCAATTACTTTGGTGGGAACAAATATCATAACCAATAGAAATGATGGTCAGAGCTACACAAATAAAACGACATTTTGTAATAAACTGTAGCTTTCCTTGAATATCTCATGGGGTAAGTGAAAGAAAAATCTAAAATTACAATCAGTCCTGTGAATCACATGGACATTATCCATTAGCTCCATTCGGTTTACCTGCATCAGTATTTGCATGGTGAAAGGTGAAAAAGGCCACAGGCTACAATTTACTGACATGGATGAAATCCATTTTAAAAAGCACTAAGACAGGGACATGGAAGTACAATCATTCTCCCGCAACAACTACTTTATCCTTCCTCCTCCTTTGAACATAACTCTTAGCCATATATGACTGATAAATACAGTACAATGCAGTGTTCAGTCCTTGAATGGAGGGTTAATCCTGTCAAATAACACTGATAAGCAACATATCAGAATACCCCCCCCCCCCACCCCCCAACACGCACACACACACACACACACACACACACACACACACACTGTATCTTAATGTAAGCTGAGGTCATGATGGCCAACACCATTACAAATGGATGTAGCCCTAAACACATCAACAGTAGCAAAAGAGGAAAGAGCACATTAATTCAGGCCAGTCGATACTTGTTAGCAGGGCCGGCTAATAAATAACCCAGAGTTTGGTCCCGGGGTTGGCCGATGTCTTTCAGCCGCCTGTGGCATCTTAATGTGCTGTTTTAATCAGGGCCAGCGGCTGCTAAAGGGCTTACGCTAGCACATTGCCTGCTACATTTCCCCACACGTTCCAGGGATTTACATGGAGGGCCAGTAAACCATCACCAGAGCCCCTTGTCCTGCCTTGTTATTCCTATTCTCATTCCCTGTATCAAAACCTCACTGCAGCCCCGGGTAGCTAGTCACACTGAGACTCAATCGCCTCCGTTCTTTTTTCCCTTTTTTCCAAAATTAAAAAGCATGGCTGGTGTTGGGTCAGGGGCAGTAAGGAAGGCTTTGCTAGGTAATGATGTTGGAACCTCCATTTTACCGGCTTTATCCTGTTAGAGTTAAAAACCCTCTTTGTGCTGGTCTGAGGTGTGCAACAGGCGGGGGAACAAGCAGCAAAGGGAGAGCCGGGCGGAAGTTGGATGTTAATACAGATATTGTTCAAAGATTATAGCAGGTTCGCTGAGGTTCAGCTGGCAGATTTAAGTTGCTGCCTTTCTGCAACGGTAACCATGCCAACTGCACTGGGAAACTATTAAAACAGCTCTGCATCGCAAAGTAGGGACACCCCTATGGAAGAAGCAAAATGGCAGTCTATTGGCCCACAAACCCAGGATAAGCTTCTCATCAGTTTGGGAACAGCAGGCTGCTTATGGGACAAAACACTTTGCAGAGGAGAGGATTTTGACTCACCGACTCATTTTCATACATATTGTTTCCATAACTTTTGGGCTTGGATAAGCTAATGGCAGCAGCAGAGTTTTTCGAGTCATTGTTTTTCAGCAGCGGTCTAGTCTGAATTCCTTTCATAATTACAGCCTCAGTGTCACCGTGGCTTGTCATTTCAGTGCAACTTAAATTGTCAGACCTGACACATGCAGCAGTCACGTCAGATTTACAGGTAGGATATGTGGCTTTTTTTTTTTTATTGGATCAGAAATCTCAATTTAAAATCTTTGCGTGTGAACACAGGCAGCAACACTAAACCAAATCAATGAATGTTGGTAGTTCATGGTAATGAAAATAAAATATGTCAGCTACGTCCCACTAATACAATCCACTGAACTAATAAATACCCAGAGTAGGTCATTTTATTAAAGAAAGAGTTCCACAGTTTGGAAAATACGCTTACGTTTTCGTGCCGAGAATTAGATGTGATTGATACCACTCTCATATCTGTAAACTAAATAGGAAGCTAGAGCCAGCAAGCAGTTAGCTTAGCATAAAGACAGGAAGCACGGGGAAACCAAGTGTCTTAGTAACTTGGGTGTGAAAACCTGAGATTATCAATGTGAAGAGTAAGAGAGCGGGAGCTCACACAGTTCTGGCTCGGAAAATCTGCCTACAGCACCTCTAAAGATCACTGATTAACATGTTATATTTACTTTGTTTAATTTGTACAAAAACTAAACTGTAAAAATGACAAGTTGTTGTTTTACAGGGAGCCATGAGCTGGAACCATTTCTCTGACTTTCTGTCGTCATGGTGAAGTTGCAGGTAACCAGTGGACACTCCAGTAAGTCACAGAAATAGTCCTGCACATAATTCCCCATCAAGTTTCATTTGAACATTTCAGTTTGAGCACAGATTAAACAAACCAATTACAATTACAATGTGTTAATTAGTGAGCTTTAGAACTTTGGACAGGGCCAGGCTAGCTGTGTCTCCCTGCTTCCAGTCTTCATGATGTGCTAAATTAATTGAATCCATTGTCAGATCAGTCAATCGATCGATGAGTGGTATCGATCTTTTCATCAAACTCTCAGTGAATGGGTGAATTTCTAAAAACTATTCAATATGGGGCAGCTGTGGCTCAGTAGGCAGAGCGGGTCGTCCACTGATCACACGGTTGGCAGTTCGATCTCCACCTCCTCCTGTCCACATGTCAAATTGTCCTTGGGCAAGACAGTGAACCCCAAATTGTTCCCGATGGTTGGGCCAGCACACTGCATGGTAGCTCTCACTCTGTGTGTGTGTGCGTGTGTGCGTGTGTGTGTGTGTGCGTGTGTGTGAGATGGGTGAATGAGCAGCAAAAACCTTGTAAAGATCTTTGGATAAAATCGCTATATTAATGAATAATAGATTACCATGTATTCCTTTAAATAATGTAATCTAAGTTCAACATCACACGTCACCATCTTGTTCAACTGCTTCATGAAGTGCATGAAGCGTGTTGAACATGGATATTTGGAACATTACTGATATGATTAGTTCGAGCATAATATATACAGTATATCATCTGCATATTTCACCCTGTATATATTACCAGATCACTTGTGTGTGAAAACCTGAGATTATCAATGTGAAGAGTAAGAGAGCGGGAGCTCACACAGTTCTGCAGTACGTTTTTCTGATGGAAATGAACCGTTATTTGATGGTGTGATGTTTGACTGAGCTCTATCTGATCTAAGTCATATTTATTTGTATTATTTGGAATCTGGGGTGGGGAGGGGTGAAGATATTACTGTGCTTGAGCCCCTCCAGAGCTGGAGCCTGTTCCCAGTTTACTCATTCAGTGACATTGGTAGTTAACTGGTTGATCATGTCTATCTTCTTAAACATGGCAATACACTCAATTAGGAAACATGGCTCCTTTTCTTCCTATCCCACACTCCCCTCTCTTCTCCTTGCAGCACAGTGTGAGCCACCAGCTGTAAAACAAGTGAAACAGTGGTGGAGGTGTCGAGCTCTTTGCTCTTATCACAAATCACAGACCTGTGTTGTTTCTGTCTGACGGGGATGCAGGGGTGGGGTGAGGGGTGGTGTGGGGCACAGACCGGCACTCTCTCTTCTTTTGTTATCCCTGATCAGGAGAGCCAGGCAACAGATGTCAGGTTTTTGAATTGGCTCCTGAAAGCGTGACCCCAGAGGTCAAGGTCCTATCCACCCCCCCCCAACAGCCCCACACCCACTGCCTCTACACAGCTTAGGCTGCATGCTTGCACAGAGCTGTTAGTGTGGAGACCAACCGGGGGTGGACATTCCAAGTGCATGTTAAGGTTAGCAGTGTTGGGGAAGTTACTCGGAAAGATTACTCCATTAATAATCTCTCCTTAAGCTCTACTCTCAGAGAGTTGTCAGTGTATACATTCTAGGTGTAGCATATGGTATCATAATTACATCATTCAAAATAAAGACTACCTGCACCTCTCTAGCTTGAGACCATTTTCAGGCTCCGTTGGCCAACAAGTCCTCCAAAATAAAATGACAAAAAACGTTGTTTGTCTGGAACATAGAAGTGTTTTCTGATGTGACGCCCCTCTGAGCAGGTCCCCATCCCTTGTCTGTGACTTCCAAAACTGCTGGAACTGAAAATGAAAAACTGAAAAAGACATCTGTTTTATGATGTGACAAGACTCGGGTTAAGGTTTGGTTAGGTTTAGTGAAGGATCTTGGTTTGGGTTAAAATGACTACTTCCTTAAGGCTAGGGGACCTTTCTCGTCATTGTTACAATAATAACCATGCGGTTTGGGTTAGTGAACGATGGCAGTCATGGTTAAAAGAAACCAACGGTGTCTATCGGTTTGAATATTGAATATTGGACATCACCAGTCAGCTGGTAGCCAAGCAGTTGATAAATGAGCCAGTGATGGTGAAGCATGAATGAAAAGGCTGATTCCAATCAGCAAATGCAAGCGCAACGTCAGTGCTCTGCCTGAAATAACGCTATGCTCCACCTGTACACCATAACACACGTTAGTGCATGATAAAGAGAAAGTGAATGTCATGGCACAGCCAGCAGCCATGTAGATTTTTAATGCTCAAATTGAAATGTTTACCCCTCTTTTCTGGATCTTTTAATTTCATCATCCATTGTTTGACTGACAGAAGATGCGAGGAGAGGAATGTAGGTGTAGAGAGAGTCAGATCAAGACAGACAGACAGACAGACAGACAGACAGAGGAGTGTGTGTGCTGCATGGCTAAAGCTGCTCTCTCACCCTGGGAACAGCAACATCAATAGAGCAGAGGGGGGTATTAGCCCGGCCCAGGCATAGGTTACCAGGAATTAATGAACTTTCAGTCGGACTCCTTATCCTGTCGTACTGACAGGATGAAGTTGGAAAGCCTTGCCGGTCCTCAGCGCTCTGCTCCCGAGTGGAAGAACAGAGAGGGAGAGTTTCCTGAAATGAAAAAGCAATGGTTCTTATCTCTGAGACAGGTTGTAAGAAGGGCTGGCGAACAAGGCAGAGGGCACACACACACACACACACACACACGGTGAAATCTCTTAGTGAGAAAGCGCTGGGCAGGCCTGACCGCAGTGTGTAGAACACTTGGCTCAGGTCAGATAAAAGCAGTCTGGAATGAATCATTCTCTGGGTGATGGAAGTTCTGTGTGTGTGTGTGTGTGTGTGTGTGTGTGTGTGTGTGTGTGTGTGTGTGTGTGTGTGTATGTGTGTGTGAGGATGGTGGGGGTTGGAGGCCACACCATCCATAGCTCTCTGTATGTATTGTCTGATGTACTAGTCCCATATGTGTTGATATCACCTTTCTGTACTTTCATTCCATGGCATTTTTAAAGGAAAACTCTGGGATTTTTAAACCTCGGCTCTGTTTTTTTTTTGTTTTTTTACAAACTTTGGGGTCTAAATGACTGTTACCAAAAGTTCTGTGTCATGATCCACTAAGGACTCTGTTGGACTTGTTTCCTGTTTTATTTTGAAGTTCCCAGGTCTCGTCTCTTGTGTGTTATTTACTTCCTGTCCTTATGTCTCATTCTGCAGGGATCCTTTCCATAATGTTGTCAGACACTTAGAATAACAGTCTGAGCCTGTCAGTGGCAAAAAGAAGCACATTTAGTGGACGTACCTTTCACAGGTGCAATTGCCATTGCAGCCTGTTTGCAGATCCACGGAGGCGATCTACTGGACCAGTTTTGGTCTGTTGGTAAGTATTGGCCATTTCGACCCTAAAAGTTGTAAAAACTGGGCCCAGACACAAACACAAAGCGCATATAAAAATGAGAAAATATGAAAGCCCACCACCACCCAGAGCACACCCTTAAGAATTACAGAAACGCCAATCTAATGGCAACAGTAGTTGCCATGTACAGAGAAATGTTTTGATCACTGAACGTAATCTGCAGAATCATCCAATATTATTGTTCTTGTCTGGTGACAGGGTTATGTCCAGAGGTGTGGACTCAAGTCACATGACTTGGACTTGAGTCGGATTTGAGTCATGAATCGGATGAGTTCAAAACTTCATTTGACAAAAGACTCTTGACTCTGACTCCCCCAGGCCGAAGATGACAAATGATGGCAGAATAAGCTCTTCTTTTTCTCAAGGAGGTAAAGGTGCGTTTGGTAGTGCAAACAGAGTACTGCTGCGGTCAACATGGAAACATTAGGTTCAGAATTTACAAATGGTGGAGTTGTGTCAGAAGGAATGTGAGTTTATCTGAAAGCAGAAGATACAAATTTTGAAAAGGATTCATTATTTCTGTACACTTCAATACAAACTGTTACTGCTTAACAAATTGAAATGGCAGTAAATTTATTGAAGGGTGCACAATGACGCCTTCACTAGTCTCAGTGAAAAGAAAAAGAAGAAGCCAAGTGTTGTGATGAAAATGTAAGCAGGTTTGAACTGTCAACAAACAGTATAGTCAGTATTTGCAGTGAATAGCTGACACATGAACCCCCTCCCCCATCACCCACCCACCCACACACACTCACTGCCTTACTGAACTCATCAAGCACTGTCTTTTTGTTGCATTTTGACTGTCCAGCTAATAGAAAATTGACATTTGGGAAGCTTTCATGAAAAAACGGAAAAAAAAATATCTAATCTCTAACCTTTTTTAATGAAGCCAAAAAAAGAAAAAAAAAATCTTGAGTGGCAGGGAAAATGCTTAGCATGTGTTGTGTGATCCTTCGCCCGCTGCAAAGATATTAAGACTTTTGAATGAATAAATTAGCACAAGGATGCAGACGCCAAATCCTTTCCTTTGTGATTAAAGAAACTCCATCAGATTTTTATTAGAAGGGGTGTTGCAAAGAAAAGAAAATGGCATTCTTTTGGGTGCCCTGCTCTTACACACACAGACACACACGCACACACACACACAGTCACCTTACAATTCCCCTGCCTTGTACATTTATTCAACACATTTCTCCGGGGCACCACTGCTATTCTGTCAGTCTGTGGCTACACAAAGATTAGCCCTTTGCTGTGATTTAAAAAAGACCAAGTAAAAGAGGAAAAAAGGGTAATCATACTTCCATTCTTGAATTATTTCTGAAAACAGAATTTCCTCTAATTCTCCACATAATAATGGGTTTATAGCCTTTATTTGTAAGTGGATGGGTCGGCCTTAATTACAGTCATTGGAGACCCGACACTCTGCTCTTGTAATCTCCAACATATCGGCACTTGATGAGATGACTGTATAATAGGTGGTAATATTTCAATTTTCAAAATGTGATTACCCTTTGTTGATATCAATTTCTATATAATACAGTGTCTTGTGATTTGCAGAAATGCAGAAATTGAGTCGTAATGAACTCACATTTTAATATCCACATTTTAGTAATTATGACAATGCACACTTTTCTCTTTTTTTCTGCATAATGTCGCAATTACTGCAGCAACGCTTTCTGTGAGAGAACCAACCAAGACCAGTTAATACATGTAGACAAGGAACAGTGAACAAGTTACAAGTTGCCCTGCTTCATTCATTCATTCAGCAACATGATGAAAACAAATGAATGAGGCAACTTATTAAAAAAAGAATAAATAAATGGGTTAATGAATTAATTAATTATATTTTGATGAATGAATGAATGTTTTGAACTAATGAATGAAGGGACGTGTAAAAGAGACTGAATGGATAGGTGAATGAATCAACGAATACATGCTTTGATGGATGAATAAATGAGTAAGGGAACAAATGAACAGAGGAACAAACAAAAGACTGAATTAATAGATGAGTGACTGAATCAATGTTTGATTAATGAATGAATAAAGGAAGAAACAAATGCTGGTTTGTATAGTGCCAGAACAGTGACTTTAATATTTGGCATTGAAAATAAAATTTGGCTTTGAAAACAAAACCTGAACTGAAAAAGGAAACATTGGCATTTTTTTTTTCATTTTAAATTGATATTTTTTGCATTCTGATGTGGAGAGAACTTCACACTTCACTTGTCCTGAACCAGCCGTCCTCTCGTCCATTGTTTTCTTACATAGAACTGGGCTAAAGTTAACTTTTAACTGAGGTTATGCTGGTACGTCATGCTGGCCTGGCAGAGGTCCGCTGGAACGAGCGCTAACCTTGCTAATACATGACAGCTAGCTAACGTTAGGTTCTATGTGAGCAAAAATATGCAGTTACGGTAACCTTGTATTTCCGCCATCATTTCTTACATTTTATACCCTATTTTCTCAAATAAGTAGTGAATAATAATAATGGATAATAATGGCGCACATTAGGGCTTTCATGAGTTCACCTGGAACTCCCAAACCACAGCTTTGTCTCTGCCGTTGTTTGCTCACATAGAACCTAACGTTAGCTAGCTGAAAACCTGACATCGTAAATAAAAACTGTTACTGAGAAAAGAGTGACATGAAGAAAAAATCTGAACATTGTCATTGAAAAACACATCAGAATGCAAAAACCGTAAAACAAATTACAAAAAATGTAATGCCTGTTTTATTTTTCAGTGAAACTTTTTTTGTTGCCAATACTTGTTTCAGTGCCAATACAACTTTTTCCAATACAAATGTTTCAGTGCCAATGTTTCCTTTTTCAGTTCAGGTTTTGTTTTCAAAGCCAAATTTTATTTTCGATGCCAAATATTAAAGTCACTGTTCTGGCTCCATAGGTTTGGTGCTGAACAAATTCATGTGTTCAACAAAAGATTGAAAATATTTCAAAAGGAGTAAATGGATGGGTGAATTAATGAAATGGTGAGGCAAATAAATACCAAGTTAATAACACTAAAACTAAAACAGTTTGAAACATTAACATGAATTATTATTTATTATTTATTATTTGCCTAAAAATGGATGCTGCTCTGTCTTCCACATCGAAGCTTTTTTAAAATCCATGTGCCTTTTTCTGTTCTTACCTTTTGTTATGCAGTGTGTGCCTGTGATGCAGAATTATTCAAATCCCGTGTCGGCTTTCTGCTTTATCCACCATCCACCACTGGCCTCAATGAAAGCAGTGTATGACTTTACTCTAAGGCCCTTGGGAGTTAGCATCATGGATGTGTGTGTGCGTGTGTGGTGAAAGCAGCATCCATGCATCCTCAACACAGGTCCACCTTGAAGCCTTCCTCACTGGCTCGTCCTCAGAGCTGAGACCCAGAGAGCCTTCATCCTGCCTCCTTCTGAGGGTCTGTCTATTTGCATATGAAACAGGAAAGCCCCTGGTCCTCCCCAACCAAACAGGTCACTTTGCATCCACTAGAAAAGCACGAGTGAACAACTGGATAGTCTGAAGAACCAGCAGCCACGTTTCCAACAGCAGAACAAAAACTCCAACCAAACCAGGATTTCTTGTGCATAATATACATTTTCATTTGAAATAGGGCTCTCTGGAATTCTGGAATTAATCAATTTCCTCCAGAATGAAGGCTCAGTCAGACCATCTATCTATCTATCTATCTATCTATCTATCTATCTATCTATCTGTCTATCTATCTATCTGTCTGTCTGTCTGTCTGTCTGTCTGTCTGTCTGTCTGTCTGTCTGTCTGTCTGTCTGTCTGTCTGTCTGTCTGTCTGTCTGTCTGTCAGTAAACTAAGCTATAAGGTGGTGGATTTCCCAGCAGGCACAGTGGTGGCTCAGTGGTTCTGACTGTTTGAATCTTTTTTGTGTGGAGCTTGCATGTTCTCCCTCTGTCTTCATGGGTTTCCTCTGGGTGCTCCGATCTTTCCTGTTATCCCCGGTCTCAGATACAGCATCCAGGCCTCATCATATTTTTAATCATACTCTTAGGCCTCCTCCTCTTCCTCCCGGCCTTCCTCCTACAGTTACTCCTATGGGCCTCATCTTCTTCCTCCTGCCTGATCCTCCAGGCCTCATCCTTCTTGCTTCCTCCTGGCCTCTCACTTTTGTTGGCCCCAGACTCCTAGTTTCCTCTAACTGTCCTGGTCTTGGATTCCTACTGACCACCTACTCCTCCAGATTCTACTCTTCTCTCTTCCTGGCCTCTCACTTATCCAAGCCTCATCCCCTATAGCTCCCATTCAGGGCTCCTTTCCCTCCTGGCCTCTCTGTGAACCAGCCATCTCTGCTATCACCATAACTGGCAGAATCAGAGGGCAATTAACGTCATGGCTGATGGCGGTATTTATGTTAAACTGACTACTGTCAGATTCACTCCATTATTCATAAAGGCAGAGGGCCTGAATAACAGTCAGATTGAGAAATCATATGTCTATCCAGGACAGAGGGGAGAGAGGGAGAGAGAGAGGGGGGAATGAGAGGAGTATGATGGGAGTGATGAATTGAGGAAGGAGTGATGAAGAATAGCAAGGACTGTCAGGAGGGAGAATACAGACCAAGGCAGTATGTTTTAAGCAGAGGCAGTCAAAGGGTTGCTGATTTGATCAACATTAAACTCTTCAATGTGATCCGAGTGCCTGAGATGCAAAAGCATCAAATGTATGTGCTTGAGAACAAGAGTCAACAGAATGTTGAAACTGGATGATTCTGAAGAATTCTGGATTATGTTCAATGACGGGACACAAACTCTGGCCTCCTGTCGCGCTATGCTACACGCTACCCACCCACCCAGGGTAATAAATACAACATGCGATTATTAGCTTCTTACTGCCACTGTATCATTCATGGAGTGTATTATGTTTCCTTTTTTCTTGGTGGTTCTTCACTTTTATGTCATCACGTTAATGGTTGTGTTACTGATGAAAAAAAGCACTGTTCTTTCCCGACAGCAGCAACAGCCTGTATTTTCCTGATGACTGCTTGTGGTTTGTGTGAATAATGACTGTCCTCTATCAGAAGCAAAGGTGGAATTAGCATGATGTTATTATGCTGTGTCCAAACCTCTTAAGCCCTGCATGGTCGCACCACAAGTGACGTGGTCACTGGTGCTAGAACAGTAACATAGTGACTATTAGTTGGCGAACTACTGTAGCTGCTGAGCGAACCACTAATACGCTAGCCAACTGGAAACATGATAATGCTAGTCAGTCAGCTAACCATCAGTCAGCAAGATTGTTGCTTACACAGGTTTTTCAAGAGATGTGTTTGTACCATCAACTTCTGTCTAATAGCTGTCTGCAGACAATGACTTTGTGGAGCAGTTTATAATCCAGCAGAGCAATGTTATATAATAGTTGATAGGCAGCTAATAGGCTATGATAGCTTCCTCTGTTTTGGACTCTCCAGCTCTGCAAATTCCCTCAAAGGTCAGCACTGTCAAGAGAGCTTGCTATCGGTTAAGGGTACAAATTAGCAGGCCCAGATCACGCAAAAGATACATACAGATTTTCTTGGCCCGCATAGTGGGTCTTGTGATTGTAGCAATTCCATTCAAATGAATTAATTTCACTCCAAACTGTTTCAGTTTTGTGACTGGGCCTTTGGGAGGGACTTTGTATAGTTGGGCATACAAAGCGTCTGACTGATGCCTTTGATGATGATTGTTCACATCCTACCAACACTCAGTGTTGGTTTATTTTAGCCATGACCACTATTGTTGCCTATAAGTGCTTGCTCATGGTGGGAACTGTTGGGTCTCTGTAGAGTACGGTCTAGACCTGCTCTACATGAAAAGAGCCCTGAGATAACTTCTGTACACAAACTAATATAATGATGACAGGACATGTGAATATATTTGTTGAAAATGCTTCATCTTGTAGCCGAGGCTGGCTCCTGTTAAAAACCTATTCAGTGTAATGGTGCTGCAGCGGGCCTATAGAGACCGTCAGTTGTCTCTGTGCTCTCTAATGCAGAGCAGCCATTGTTTCCCCTCCTCCTCCATTCAGCAGCTCCTTGAAGGCTGTCAGCTGGTTGCGGTTTGGATGGGACTGCTCCAGTTTGGCCACACTCGCCTCTCTCTGTGGCCAGCTTTTACAAGCTTTGGTTAAGCAGAACAGAGACAGAGAAACAGAATGAATGAAAAGAGGAAATAAATGGATTTTAATTAATTGTCCATACAAAGGGCAAAACCCCCATTGTGGTTGTGTTATTTTCGTTTCTCTTTTTTTCTCTGTACAGCATCACTTCAGGGAAGCTCCGAGAGCTCAGTCACCGGCTGGCCAGCCAAGGCCTCGCAGAAACACACATATGCCAATCCCACAATCCACCCAGCTCAATCAGGTCTCTCTCTCTCTGTTTTTCTCTACTTCTCTATCTCTCTCGGCCACCCAGCAGTGGCAGGGGGCTCAAATCAGCCACTCATTAAGGTGAACTGTGCCAAGGCCTGTGCTGCTCAGTGCCAAGGCTTTAGTGGCTGGGTGTGTGATGGTAAAATCAGTGTGTGCATGTTTGTGTGTATTGAGCTGGTTCCAGAGGTTTCCAGGTCGGAGGGAGGTCCTGGGGTGTATCCAGGGGGAGGAGGAGGATGAGGAGGGTGTAGGGCCTTGGTTCACCTCCTCCTCCTGGGACTCCTCAATAGTTGCTCCAGTGAGGAGGGAGGGATGGATAGAGGGGAAGGAGGGCGAGTTGGCTGCTGTGTGGGAGACGAGAGTTGGAGTCATCAAAATTGGCAAAACTCAATCTCAATATCAATCATAAGAGAGTCTAGGTGGGTTTGAGAATGTTTGTGAAGTTCCCATCATCTCATCCTTCAAAAAGTTTACATTCATTTGGCATTATAATAATAAGTAAGTGGAAAATAGGAACAAGATCTGAATGTCATCAAAAATTCTAAGTACATCGCCTCTAAACAAAAATCTAGAGCGTGCTTGGTGATACAGTACAGGTGCTTAGGTGCTAGGTGTGGAAACACCCTTACTTTCAACTTGTACCTTGTTTGTTGATGACCTTTCAACATGCAGCCAATGAGATGACACCTGTACGAGATAACCTGAAAGTGACTAGTGATGGACGAAAAGGACGGAAAAGGTTTCACGCACACTAAAAATAAAAGTCAAATGAAAATACACAACAAACAGCTTTTGCCTGGTTTGTTGTTTTGTTTGTCAGATTTCACAGCATTCCCCTGCTACTAGGCACACAGTGATGACGTGTGCCTAGTAGCAGGGCACTAGGCACACAGATGACTGCAGTGACCACAGATTTTGTTGTTAAAATCCACTTTAAGCACCATGGCAATGTACACTATTGACTGCACAGTCAAGGATGGATAGGAGAGGAAGGTGTGTGTATACACAATATGAAGTGTACTTATGACTTGTATCCAGCTATGATCACAGGTTTATGTGTATGCATTACTTTATAACTATATCTGAGTATGTTTGTGTACAGAGGCCTCTGTGCATGTGTTTAAGTGTGTGTGTGTGGGTGGTGGGAGGTGTTGCATGGCGAGCTTTAAGTGTGTCAGTGGGGTGCATGTCAGATAAAATAGTCCGACTTCATCATTACACACCAGATTCCCTTTTCAAAAGATGCAGAGCCTCCAAATGAATATTTCATTCAGTGATATCTGGGCCAATTAGGTGCTCATACACCCACACCTTACACTCATCTGTCATATTTAGGACACACACACACACACTCACACACACACACACACCCCTCTATATTTTTCTGCCCAACATTGCTGTTTGTTCTTGTATTCCAGTTAAACCTTTTATGGTCTCATGGTTTCTATAGATCTATAAGGAAACACACACATGATGGATGGTAACCTAATATACTGTGTAGTGTATTGGATGGAAGTGTTTCTGAGCTGTAGGTTAACAGCAGGGACTCAAACAGCAGATCTGGGAAATAAATTCTATGTAAATAGTTACATAGAAGCTATAATAATACGTGAACATATACATACACTGCACACAATGGCAAGTTTAAAGGCTTTTATTTTGAATTCAGGATTACTGAGCCAATATTTATGATCACATTTCTGTAAAAAAGGTTTCCTTTAAACAAGTGACAGTGACATAAATGTAGTGAAATGCATTAAAATTAGTGCATTTATGTGCTAGCACAAAGAGGGAAAAACAACTAAAAATATCTTAAAGCGACTGTACAAATGCACAAATGTGCAGTGAGAACATGTACACCCACATCAACACACTCTTTTACATGTGCACATGAGTATGTGTACTAAAAATATAACACATGCCTTGTTAGCTGCAAGGATGTTTTGTGTGTCTCTCATGCAAATATTCATATGAATATAAAAGTAAAATCTAAATATTCAACATAATATTAATGTGAAAAGCTTATCAAAGTCCATTTAGGCCTGTTTGGTGAAATATTATATTTTATGAATATCTTTTATGCTTCTCTGTGATTCATAGTAATTATGCTTCTTTAACGGCTGTCATGCTTTAGTGTAATTTTACCAATGAAGGTATCGATAATGACAAATCTCATCATAATATTCACCCTGTATTAAGGCCATATCACAGCCATATTCCACCTGGACATAAAGAAAACATATATTAATAGATCTAAGGTGTTCTTCATGCCGATACACTCTTTAAATGTTATTCATAAGTAAAAGCAGCAGCAGAGAGCGAGGCAGTAACTGTCTGAGGAAAAGTCAGGAATCTTTTAATTAAGTACAAACATTTTAAAAAAGCGAGTTCAAGCAGAGCTAATTTATGGAGTGGGCCATTTGTTTCTTAATTAGCAGCATTGTTTCCTCCAGAAAGAGATACATTGTGAATTAAATGCAGATCCATGTGTGTTAATGAATAAACAGTAGCAAAAATGAGATGCAGTGTACAAATATACTGCAGCCATTTTACTCACACAGTGTTTCTTTGTTTGGAAGCATGTGCATGCTAATGCTCTTTTAAATACATCTCAATACACACACACACACACACACACAATCAAAATGATGCAAGAGAAATTAGCTGCATTGTGCAGATGTAGATGTATAGCAGGCATGTTTTTGCATTACTATTAGGAAGCTGCTTTGTTTGGACACTTTGTTCATATTGCAGTTTGAAATACAAATGTACAGATATGAGATTGGTGTTCATTCTTAACTATGTACAGTGGTAATATAGTAAGTAATATATAAAGAGGATCTAAACTTTAAGCTTCTTAACAACGTCTCTCTGTCTTCATTCAGAAAATAGAGATGGCTCAGACATCAGGTGTCTGCAAACTGGTCACACCACTGGTCGATGACCTCTGGTCAATGACCTTTGACCTCTTCCCAGAGGAGTCAGTGGACAACCGGAGAAAGCTCAAAGAGGACATTCACATCCGATGCCAGATACTATCTTTGAACAGAGACAGGAGTTATGATACTGTAGTCTATATACTGTACAACCACGTTATCACATGACCGACATGCCACACTTAGGTCAAGTGATCACACCTGAGCCAGCCCCATTTACTGAATGAAGACCATCAGAAAGCTAGAATCCGTGAACACTACATGGTCATTTGAGCTTAGCTTCTCTTTACCATAGGTGTACAGATTTGTATTTTATTAATATTTTAGACTGCTAGCGACAGTATTTTCTGTTATCAAACTCTTATTATAGCTACTAAAATAATATCTGAATGTGAGGCGTCATCTACATTTAGCCAGTTTAGCTTGACACCACCAAGCAAACAACAACATACAAAGACAGGGTACTGTTTTAGAGAGACTGCCCTCAGAAAAATGATAGCATCATTTGTGTGCTCAAATGCTCAAAATAGCCTATTGTTATATTTTCCTGACTAGCAACCACTTGCTGTCATATGAATTATAAGTCAGAGGCAAAGGTGCAAGGAGTACACTGCTGCAAAAAGTGCAACAGAAGAAGTCAAAGTGCATGACTGGACAGTGTGGAACTTTGACGCTGTCTCTTCCCAACAGTTAGTGCTTTCTTTTAATTGTGACTACAATCTTTCCCTAATCTCAACCAAGTATTTTTTTTAGTTGGCTAAACTTAACCAGTCCTTAACCACAGTGGTGCCAGATCTGGAAAAACTCACGAGTCATTTTTGGAACAGTCAAATGGCTCATTTTGGAAGACAAATGACCTATTTTGCCATTTAGACATGGGGACTTGTACAGACGTGTCTTCTCAGTTGGGAATATTGTGTCTTTCTTTTGTTCTTCTCTCCACCTACAATACTTCCTTGTTCTTTCACTGTGCTGATACACTGTCATAGGTGGGGGCCACTGAGTGTTCAGATAATACAGTAAGTCTGTTGTCTCTGTAAAGAAAGTCTGGACAGAATAAGAAAGTGTGAGTCATGTCAGTGGATGGTGATGGAGGTGTAATCCAAAAGGCCTGCACACACCTCTGATGTGGTTTCAGAGCTGCTGTCTGTTCTTTAGAAGAGGACAGTGTTGTTGCAGAATTGATCTTGAACATGTTGTTTATTGTTCACATGAACAATAAACAAGGACTCTTGATCCAGTGTTACTTTAGAGAAGGGACACTGAACATGGACATTATTCCTTTCAGTCAATCTGACCAGAGATTACCAATTCTCACTGGCTTTTGCTTCCAAAGCAAAAGTACCACAAAAATATATTACAAAAGTTATCATTACTGGCATTTTATTGTGCATACACATACCGCTTTTCATTTAAGTAGATGGACTCACATGCCAAAAGGTTAAAAAATTATCCAGACTTTAGTCAAACATTTCAGAAGACACTGGCAAAGCACTAAGATACTTTCATAAACATCAGACAACACATTGCTTGCTCTCTGTAATGTAATCATAGTACTTTGAGAAACCCAGGGGACATTCATCCAAAATGTAGACACTAAAGAAAAAGTACTGCCAGTTGACACACTGAACTGTGCTATTACAACAGCCACAATTAAAGGTTCCATGTGTGTCATGTTTAATTACATCAAAGTCAAAATGGTACATTGGTAACATTACAATGAACAAGTGAGACTATGGCCTCACCACTCTAACTAGTGCTGTGACATCAATGTAAACGTAAGTAAGACTACATTCCCCATCATCCATTGCTATACATTCCCCTTCCTGTGAACAATATAAACATGTTGGAAAAGACTGTTCACTTTGTACCTTCTGCCATTCTGCCATTGCCAGTAATGTTACAAGTTCTACCTCTTTTTGCTTTGAGAGATCAGCTCCTTCTTTTGAGTCAAAAGCATTTAATTTCCCTATAAATCCTTCAATAAAAAATGTAGTGTAGAGGCCGATAAACACTGAGTCTTCTTAGTCTCTTTCATTAATAGATAATAGACTCATGTCTCAGAAATAATATGGTGATCAAATGCTGATGTTAAAAAGGCCACATGTAGCATCTTCACACTTTGTTTGAATACTTAAAATGCAAACAATTTCATTTTGCATCTTCAGTCAGTACTGGAATTCTTTTGTGCTGGACTGTCAGACGTGCAGGTTTATGAGTCTATACCTCAATGATGGAGGCGATTGTCACTCTGTTCGCCTTTCATTTTGGTCTACTTTATAAGGGAGTTCAAAGCAGGTTGTCGTCAAACTGGGATGCAAAGCCAAAAACCATCCAACTCCACACGCAGATTTCCCAGCAGGCCTTGTACGCTTCCACTCTTTCCAACCAAAATTACACCTTTATCCATCCTCCCCCACCTGCATCCCTACTCCACCATTTCGCTCTTATCTGCTTGCCTCATATCTTCAAAATCCCTTTTTATTGGGATTTATCGAGGCTTTTATCACTTTTCATATAAAAAGGACGGGGAGTATTTCCCCTCCTTTTTGCAATGTTGCCCATTTACGGCAGAGAATTGGCGCAATTTCCGATCTCTCTACTTTTCTTTCCTGACAGTCACATTAGCATGTCATTACTGGGGCTTTCTCTGCCCTCCCAGTGGATCTGAAGCTCCGAGGACCAAGCACTGGAGAGACAAAGAGCACCAGCTGCACCCACTTCTCCTCATCCATCTCTTTATCCCTCCCTCTCTCTTCATCCCTCTTTTTCTCTTCATTCCACGCTTGGCGTGACTTGGTGGCATCCTGACATTACCAGTAGGTTTTGACTTGGCCGGCAGCCGAGACTCTGGTGATGGTGGCATCTGATGGAGAGATTGTTGTTTTTCATTTACATCCAAGCCTTTAATTTCTCGTTTTGTATGTGAGATGATATGTCGACAATATATGTGATTAGGCCCATTCAGCTGTTAGAGCGAGTGGTATTTGATTGCTGATAATATAGGGTTTTGATTGGCGAGGCTCGGAATGGGTGATGCAGACCTCCCTGACTCTGCATACACTGGGATTGTTTGCTAGAACTGATTTTGACCTTTGACAGACATATCAGGCCACGCAGGCCTGTTTGAGTGTGGTTCCAGGGGCCATCAGGGCCTTCCAGGGGTCTCCAAAGACCACTAGACATCCAGAGATCCCTAAAACCTTCTCTAGAACCCTGTTCAAGGACCTTCAGAATGACATGTCCCTTGCAGGTCCATCAGTAAGTCCAGAAACCCTTTCAAGACTCACATGGCCCTACTCCTGGGATCCTTGGAACCCCTTCAAAGACCCCTTGGGGCCTTACTGAAATAAGTTCCCCCTGGAGAACTCTCAAAGACCCTCCTCATTGGTTACTGGAACCCTTTCAAGAACCCCCATAGGTACCTAAATATCCACAAGTACGTCAGTGAGTCCTTGAACCCTTTTAAGACTCACTGGACCCTTCTCCTAGAATAATTTCCCAGAACACCCTCAAAGACCTCTGGTGGCCTTAGTGAATTAAGTTACAGTGAAATCCCTAGAAAACTCTCAAAGACCCCTGAAGGTCCCAGAAACATTTTCAAAAACCCACTGAGATTCCTTAGAAGGACCTCAAACTCTTGGAAGTGCCACCCTGAGCACTCATGCATAATGATACATAAATGTCTCCAAAATTCCCATGAACACGGGTAGCCCCCAGAACCTCCTCAAAAAACCCTGGATTGCATCAAGGACCCAAGGAACAGGGAAGCCATTTTGAAAACTATTATGTCAAAAGATCCAAAAAGTCATTCAGGAAGCAGGGGCAAATGACAGCTTTACTTGCCGACACAGTCTGACAACCTGATCATCATTCATCATTCCAGTAGGACTAAGCCCCGTTGTTAAAACCTGCCAGTCCACCACTGGACCGGCTTAAAGCTCAGAGAAAAATCCCTCCCTTCTTAACCAGTTTGACCAGTCACATCTCCATGTATGAATATGTCATATAGCAAATCCTGGGACAGGGGGAGCCTTTATAATCCATTTTTTAATCCTTAATCCCTAATGTGTCCAATCCCATAACCTGACTGACCTGCCATGTTAGAGGAGGTTGACGAGATCAGTGTTAAAGTTAGATGTTCTTGAAGAAATTCACTTTCTTCTCTGTAGAACTGGAGCTTCCTTTGTGTGCTACGTGTCAGTCCTCTGCTTTGTTAGAAACTCTACTGGGTACTATGTTACGCTTACCTGTAATTTGATTTATGTTTGGTATCATGACAACTGCTTGGTATTAGGCCTGAACTTAATCCATGTCTTTTGTTTACATTTTACTTCTTCATTGTTTGGGGTCCCACAGACCCCACTGCTGTAGGTGTAAAAATATAATTGAAAAATCAACCATGTTTTTTTTTAAATATTCTTCTGACCTTTTAACCTAATATGTAAAAAATAAGTGAAGTGGTGCGCTTTCCCTTTGCCACAAACTGAGATTGCACTTTTGATGAAGGTCACAAAATACAGAAATTACCATAACATGTTGTTATTATACACCAAATAAGGAAATAGGTTGTGTTTATGTTACATGTGCTGTACATGGGGGAAAAAAAATCTTAAGTTTGCCAAAAAGTAATTCACAGTCATTGTACAGTATATTGTACTAGTGACATTATGATTAGAGATCAGAGAGGTCTAATTGTAGTTATTGGGGATTTGGGGGGGTTAGTGCTGTGTAAAAGTCAATAATTGTATTTTCAGTCACCTGTGGGCAGTGTTCTGACCTTTTTAGCTTATTACCTCTTAAAACAAAGCTCTGTCTACTTGTAACCCCTCATCATCGTTTGCACATGAGCATTTCAACCAAAGAGAAATATTCCCTTGTACTATTTGAATAATTTGGCCTGAAAACAATTTGTGTGCTTAGCCCTGAAATCTTTGAATGAGTCTAAGGTTTTGTTTTGATCAATAAATATTGCAATATAAATATGTGTTATAATAAAGTGTTATTATTATTACTTCAAGCACACAGATAATTGTCAAAAACAGCTTTTGCCTCCTTTAATACATATGAAACAATGAAACAAAAATAATTTAAACAATCCTACCTGTAATCTGACTGAATTGCCATTTCATTTCACTTCACTGATTTATGAAACAATAAATCCATTAAAATAAATAAAAGAAAAAAAGAAAAATCTAAATATTTAAAAAAGCCACCAAGCACATTTGAATAGGTACAATTAGCATCTATCAAATTTCATGGCAAATATAACAAAATGCTCTATCCAGTTTTGAACAAATATTCCAGCCACTTTGTGTTTGAAATAAGAGCTAATAAATGAATGGTTATTATCAGCTGCCACTGAAAGAACAAACTGGGTAACACACACCTGCAGGGCTCTGTCATCTGGCAGCACTCACTGTTGTTTGGGATCCGGGGGAGGGAACAAGTCAGGGGGTCTGCAGGTTGAACTCAGACAGGATAACTGTGGCGCACGGCGACTTCATCATTCATCATTACTGGGGACCACATGTCGTCTGTTAAGTCTTTCAGCTTTCTGACACTGGGACTTGCGTTCTAACATAGTGTCAGCCTGCACTGCAGCCCGTGACCCCTCGGATTTATCTTGTGACCCCTTGTGAGGGTCTGACTCCCAGGGTGACAACCATTGTACTAAAGTATAGTCGTGTGATGTTTTTTGTAGCTTTCAACCATTTTTTAGTTAAAAGAAAATTGTCATAATTTTAAGAAAATCACATTTTCTTTTCAAAGGCATGGTCTTAATACATTTTAGCGTATTCCAATATAGGTAGCTATCACAACACACAGTTTTCAAATGTACATGTCAGGCCAGATTGATGCCCTCTGAGAGAGGCAAAGCATCCTGGGATATGTGCCCTGCTGCCATCCCTTCCACCCTCCACAGCCCCCCTAGTGTATGATGGGAAGGATATCACTTTAACTGATGAAAGCGATACCCCCATCTCAGGGCATTAACTTGTTTATCTGTCAGCCGGTGACGACAGAAAGAGGAAAAGTTTCAAACTCGGTTGCTCATTGTGGGCCGAGGAGATAGAGGCAGAGACATGGCAAAACAAAAGGCAGCCAGAGAAATTTGCATGGTGCTCAATTATACATTAGCGAACATCACTTGGCAATCTGTTCATATCAATTTAATTGGATTTTAATACTGCCTGTGATCTTGTTTCCTAATTAACAGCAGCGGCTGGCAATAAAGCAGAAGCATGCACCCAGCAACACCTTTGATCCGGGCCATATGGACTTGCTTGGAGCTCATTGGTAGGGGGAGAGAAAAATATCAGTCACCTAAATATGGGCCTATGACAAGCCAGCGGAAAGGGGACTTCAGTGCGTGTGTGTGTGTGTGCATGATGTTGGTTCTCATCGTTGTAGAGCCCTGTGTGTGTCCACGCATGTGTGAATGTGTGTGTTTTTCTCACCGCGTGTCTGTATTTGCTGCTCCCTGCCCATGTGTGTATGTGCATATGTGTGTGTATCTATCTGTGTTGGACCTTGGATGTGTATGTGTACATGCCCGTGTGTGTGTGTGTGTGTGCGCCTGCCAGGGGGTGGAGGGATCAGTGCGACCCCCAGATGGCGGATATCGCTCCTGCCTCGCGCCTTCATTGATTAATTTCTTCCCTGATTGGTTGTGATTACTGATAAATAAAACATGATCTGGGGATCAGATGCAAATCAGCTTGGGGGGATTGAGGGGGTTTGGGGGGTGGGGGGGGGCTGTTGATTGCTTTTTCAAATCTGTTTATTTCTTGCCCCGCTGCCCCCGACTCTGGATTGGAGGGCAGAAAGACAGTAGAACTTGTTTGCCAACTCAGGACGGCCTCTCTGATCATGTTCATCACATTTTTGCTAAACACATTGTCCTAACACTTATCTGTCCATTAAGGTCACCTAAAAATAATCATGCATGAATTTCAGGTGACATAATATACCCTCTTACAACAATACTGGAAGTGTGCTGCACTTAAACACTTTTTTGTACTAAACGTGTCTTTTGGCCATCTTAACAGAACAAAGGTTACACAGTATGTCTGCTTTATTTGAATAGGAATTCTGATATTTTGATAACTGATACAATTTATTGATTTTCATGCTGACACCAATTTTTTTGGATTGTTGGTTGGAGAAAATAAACAATTTGAAGATGTCACCTTAGCAGCCTGAGTTAACCCACTAGTGCCCAGGCCAAACTCAGCTGTGGGCCTGTACTAAATCCCTGTTTGAAGTAATTTGGTTAAACACAAATTTATCTGTCTCCCCTCCTTCTTCAGGTGCAGTATTGTCCTGGGCTGTGGGGACATGCCAGGTATAGAAAGGGAAGCTCCTGTGTGCCTGACTGGCTGCTTTGGAGACACAGCATCAGCTGATTCAGCTGGAAGCCTGGGTCTTAATTTGAAAATGTGGGTCTTCTATGTGGAGAATGCTAATTTGTAATTAGGCAGATTAGCTAAATCTGGGGAATAGAGGAGGGAAAAAAGGATTATTGACTTATATAACAAAATAAACAATGCAGGTCCTCGGTTAAATAATCTTGGACGTAAATCAGCTTGTTGGGAATTAGACGAGTGGCGTGGGTTAGGCAGCAGACGGCTGATGAGATCCAGGCAGGGAGGATGATCAACACACTGCAGGGCTGTGGAGACAAACCTGCTCAAATTTCACTAATGGATGAAGCTTTGCGCCTCTGTTGACGTTGTAGCAGTGAACTGGTTATATGTGTTGTTACTGTAGTAGCCCGCTTTAGTCGAGTCTTTCCAAGATGAGATGGGATTACATGCGTTTCCACTGTGGCCTCACAGCAGCTATACAGTAACTGTGTCGACCTGCACTGCTGTGCTTCTGCTTGGCAGCAGGGCTGGTCTGCTCCAAGCACCGTCTTGTGCTAAACTGATCAACCACATGTGTATATATGTGTATATAGGTCTTAAAGAGAAAGTGCTACTTTTAAAATCTGTGTGGTTCTTAGTTTAGTTTAACCTTTACCTAACAGTTCATAGTTTCTTTTATGTGTTAACCCTCTGTAAACGGACCTCCTGCATGCGGCCCCAAACTGGTCGTGGGAAGGCGCTGTTTGCTTAATCCCGTTTAAAGTCATGTAAAATTAAAACCGTAATAGCTAGAGCATTCTTTCTTTTTGCAGCTGAAAGCTAATGCTGTGTCTCAAATCTTGTGTCTCTGTGTCTCTACTTCCGTTAGTACACTTACATGCAGTACACTGTGTACACTGTGTACTGACTTGTGTAGTGCGTTCATTTTGACAGGGTAGTGTTGTCTCAGATCGAATACGGATGATTTGCGCAACCTTTGACCGCGTCTTCTTCTTCTTTTTAATGGTGGATTGCAACCGGGCGGAGCATTAACATTTTACTGCGACTGCTGCACACCGAAATATCTGCCAGCTTGTTTGCTCACTTGACTTCAATTCAATTATTTTAAAAATGAATAAAAAATGAACATACTTTTACTTTTAGCCGTAACAATCGCAACCGCGGCCGCCATTTTCATACGTTGGTGGTCCCTCCCCTTCCGCTACGTAGCCAAGATGGCGACCGTTGAGGGTGAGAAGTGTGCAGTGTTCCACACTCAACTTTCTGACTATTATGAGTACATCATCTGGGTACTCATAGTACACTGCATTTTGCCATACTTGTCAGTGTGAACGCACTTATGCACTCAAAATATTAAGTGTAAGTACGGAAGTACGCGATTTGAGACACAGCATTAGTCTTCTGTCTTTCGTGTCATCACATTGTACGCTCATGTCGCGGGTTGACGACATCATTAAGCTGTGTTAGTGCGGTGCAAAACATCATGACAACACAAGGTGGTGCCATGGATGTCCATGGGTGGCACGGTTTTAACACAGTTTCAATAATTTTATCAGTCATTATGTTTTATTCACTTACATAGACCATTAGTTTAGGTTGTACTGATTTTAGGGATATGAAGCATTTTAAGATAATCCAGGAAATGACATCACAATAAGCAAAAACACCAATGTAGGCACTGGGGAAATATTTCTATTGCAGATGAGAAATGCCTTTGCATACTGCTCAAGCAAATTAGCATATTTCAAAAACTTAAAGATGTACATAGTTCAAATAACTTATAGAGTGTTTTGTTCATGTTTCTACATTCAGAGAAGTTTTGGATCAATATGTTTTATGTTTTTATTCAGTAAAATTGTCTGATTTTTGTATTTTTTTAATTGATGACACAATTTCAATACTTTTATCAATTATTATGATTTATTGACTTACATACCCTTTTAGCTTAAGTTGTACATATTTTAGGGATATGAAGCATTTAAAGATACTCCAAGAAATGACATCACAATAAGCAAAAACACCAATGTAGGTACTGGCGGACCATTTCTATTGTAGAGTTCAAAGAGTTAACTGATCACTTTTGAACACCACTAATTAATAACAGAAAGCCAGCAAGACAAAGTGGAGGTGTGACTTTGAAAGACGTGGGTGTTAACCAGGCAGGGACCGTCTAACAAAATATGGTATTGGTTGCATTATGGGAAATGGGAAATCAACTTCATGGGAGTGCAACATTAAATCACTGAAGTACCCCTTTAATATTAATTGCATGGTATATGGCAGATTTTTAAAGACTGTTAATTGCAATAATGTATGTTCCATTCGAGTGTTTCCCCTCGCTCCACAGCCAGTTATATGCACTGTTCACAAAACACACACAGTTTGGCCTGCAGTGGATATAGTTTGCATTGTGTATCATGTACCTGTCTCTAATCTACAATGTTCACTTGATTTCCCTATGCAAAGTTTAGAGGTTTAACTTGACATTATTATCCCAGTTTAGAGAGGCCTCTATATGCAAAGTCAATTAAGTGGGAGTGGAACACTGCTTGGATTCATAGAGGGAGAGAAAACGGTGTTGGAGAGGAGAGTGGGGGTAGATTTCAAATACAAACAAGCCCTTTAACAAGCACACCATTGCAAAGAAATCATTTTAAAGACAATGCATAAATCTACATCTAAATCAGAAATCTCTCCCTCAAAATGTCACACTTCCAGGAGCCCATCCAGGGGTTACCATCCTGGGAAAATAGTGTATTTTACATGATAAATAGTATCATTTTACAGAAGCCAGTGTATCTATACATGGATGTGAGTCCGAAATGTACTGGGACAGGTTAGTCATACCAGGCAGGTGCATGACACTCCTGTCATTCTGAATCACAGGGATGGTAGTGAACGCTTAAACATGAACACTGTAAAGTGAATTATTTTGGTATATGTGGATGTAATGCCAGACTATGATTAGAGCTGGGCAATAAGAACCATACAAACACTGGTGGAAAATTATTTCCTCTATACAAAAATCAGAACCTTCGATATACTGTTGATAAGTTACATTGCTTGACAACATATTCATGGACCAATCACATTACAGAAACGAAGATAGTTGTTACCAATTAAATGGCAGTCATCCAGAAATGGACAGCCCACTTCCAAAAATAGGCATGTCTGGTTTGGTTAAGTTAGCTATTGTTTTTGTATTAAAAATCATAAAGATAGACGGGAGAGGCAAGCACGCCCTCTGAGGAAACTTGGCACAGAAAATGACAGCTCAACAGTCACAACAACAATGAACATAAAGCGCTGTTGTGGATAAATGAGGTATCAAGATGTCGGTGGTGTGGCGATACTTCAGCTATTTAAGATGAGCCTATGTAACTTTTGCTGAACACCACCGGAGACCATTACAGGATAAAGGTAAATGCTAAGACGTGTAAATCACTGTTCAGACCAAAGATTCAAAGAACTACTTGCAACGTTCTGAAACCTGCCAGTTTACTCCAATGTGACGAGATGAGACAGTGTATCGTTTCCATAGCAACAATTCTCTGTCCTTCTGTTCTAACTGCCAGCTCTTCAGGCCTTTTTATGTAGCTGGACATAATTTGTAATTCATAATTAAAATATGAATGAGGATAGTGAGTTTCTTTGCTACAGTTGCATTTCTAGTATTGAGGAAACAGCGAAAACATAAAAAAACGAGAGTCAAGACTACCAGCTGACTTCACTACGAGCTGACTGGCTGTTGAAACAGGTGATGTGCCTTACGTTGTACAACCACTGGTGACTTGACAAGCTGAGTCGCAGCATCAGCTCCACCTCATCAGCCGGCTTGAGTCGAGCTGAGACGAGCCAGTTCACAGCGCTGCAACTTTTCCTGCAACGTTCTGAAACAGTTTCGTCTCGTTGTGAATCTTTGGTCTGAACTGGCCTTTACAGTGTCAAAACTATAGAATAGTCATTAAATCATTTAACTGACTCAGAAATGTCAATTACACAACAACAATAATCTAAAATTTTAGCGTTATTAACGCCACCATAAGCTACTGGTCATACCAGGCCAAGCTAGACTGTAGCAACAAAAGCCCTGACTGAATTGAACTAAGCAAGAGTTTGTTTTATTGCTTATGAATGAACTTTTCTTTTACAAGATGAAGAATGTGTTATATTCTTTCAAACGTTATAGTCTCACTTCAAAGCCTCGTTTAGCCAGGAAGTGGATGAGACAATCAAAAGCGGAGCAAGGCTACTTAAACTCTGACACGAAAAAGACTGGTGATACTGTTAACTCTGCCAAAACCATGTGCCAACAAAGATAGTAAATACCACAAACTAAGTTTATCACCTTGTAAGGGACCGGGCAGGAAGGCACGAGGACGCAGAGATATTTTCTTCCCAAAAAGGTTTTTTTTATTTTTATTTAACCAAGTCACAAAACATAAACAATAGTTCTGGGCCCATAAAAGAGGTCAACTAAACAGAACTAGCTGAAATGAATTAACATAATTTAACAACGTACCAAATCAAATCAAACTTCAAACTGACCTACCAAACAAATAACACTGGGGAACATATATACTGGGTGATCAAACCAGTTTCCACACACGGGGGATTACATAAAACATTTAACATACTAATTAACTGAAAGGAAACCAATAACCTGGCAAGTCTCTTAACTGAAATAAACATCCTACTAAACCAAGTCAAAGGAATCTTAAGTACTAGACTAAGTCAAATTAAATCTACAAACGGCTATTTAAAATAACCCGAATCTCCCCTTCAGGTGGTGGGTACTTGGTACAGTCCTAATTGGCACTTCCTGTATTTAATGCCACTGCTTCCTGGGACCCATCTTTTGTCTAATCCTAGCCAGAGGACTCCAGCAGCAAAAGTATGGACCCCCCCCAGCACCGGTAAAACAGAAAAAAGAATTAAAACAACTCAAAATAACTTAACATTGTTAAACATACAAAAGTTAACTAAATGTGCGCGCTACAAAGGAGACTAATGTAATATTAACAAATGCCAAATAAACCTTGAGTATGTTATATGAACTAAAGAGTTATGTGTGGTCATTTATGTGTTTCTATATGTGTAATGTGGTTAACAAAATGTGTCCAACTTAAACTACTATGTGACCGGGCATGGGGTTACCGACTCTTATGTTAATTGTGTGGCTGCAGATGCGGCCATCACACACCTGAAGCATCACCATTCAATAAATCATGCAGAGTGCAAGTGCTCATACACCAGCAATTACACCCATTCCCTGGAACTATAATATATATAAATATTCATGGTCCCCAGAGGATGAATCCTACTGACTTCCTCCTGATGATTCCTTAACTTTTCCTCTAGCGCCACCACAAGGTTGACATATTTGGTTCTGGTAGTTTTGGTAGTGAAATGTCGCAACAACTACTGACTAGACTGCCATGACATTTGGTACACACATTCATGACCACCTCAGGATGAAGTGTAAAATTCACTGACATTTCATCTAGTGCCATCATCAGGTCAACATTGAACTTTGTTCAATACTATGGTTTTTGACTAAATTCCTGCAAAACTAATAACATTCCCATGAACCTCAACTGTACTTTGTCTGTAGCACTAATTAGCACATTTTGGTATCCTAGCAAGATGGTGAACATGATAAACATTATACTTGCTAAACATCAGCATGTTAGTATTCTCATTGTGAGCATGGAAGCATGCTGACATTAGTATTCAGCTCAAATCACCGCGTACATTACACAGTGTCACAGGGCTGCAGCATGCTTGTAGACTCTTGTTTAGAGATAAAAGTATTTCACACAGTTGTATTCATAAGGATTTACAATTTAAGATACAAATAAGATACAATTTAAGATTTTTGTTTATTTGTGTGAAATTGATTTATTTAAATAGATTTCCTGTTTGCAGCTTATACAATTATTGGTCACTTCAGAATCTACCACTAGGGAATCTAATATCAACAATAAGAAGCTCTAATATAAATCAATATCAACTGCTATGAAATATATATATATATATATATAATTATTATTTTATTTTTTTTTGCTGTATCACCCAGCCTTTGTTATGAGAAGAGAAAATCAATCACATGGAAACTCTACTTTCTTTACCTCCAGAAAAAGACCAAAGAAAGGCTGCCAGGGCTTTACCTTAACTGAAGAGAAAATTCTCCAAATCAGATTGGTGACTTATGTGACTTTGTTCTTTTTATTTTTTTAGGGTGAGAAACAATTGTTCTATGTCCAAATATTTATTGAAAAAGAACAATTAATGGCATGGAATAAATGGAATCTTTTTAAAACAGAGTTGTCCCCAGCTGTTTTATTTTTTTCATTTTTTAAATTTTTTTTTCAAGAAACAACATTTTATAGACTTGAGATTTTAATACTGGCAAATCATGTCTGTGATTTTTTAAAATCCGGTATAAATCCTGTTAATTAGGTAGAGATATAGCTCTGAGTTTTGGAGCCTCTACATACAAGCTAGTGTCTTTCAAGTGTCAATGGGAAATCTCAGTCCTCTTTATCAACACATACGTAGATTCGAATATATTGAGCGTCTGAGCCCATGCCTTCATACAGCCTCTATAGGATCATTCATAGAGAGATGCCATAAAAGCACTGAGAGAAGCGAGGGCATGTTTCCATCAGTAGTGTAGATCCAGTGTAGTAAAAGCTGGTTACAACAGGGCTGCTGTCCTTCTCAACACACACTGTGGGTTTACAGCCTCCAGCTACACAGCGATATGTCAGTAAATGGCATGATGCTATATGTTTTTTTGTCAAATAATATAGTGTTTAATGCACTTTGTATCTGATAATGCATTCTGACTTTAGAGGTGTTTGAAATCTAAATGCATTTAAGAGACTATGTTCACATGCACACTAGTATGCAGTCTTAACCTGGTTTTGATTAAAATAGGGATATGAAGTTTACATGAACATAGCGAAATCTGGTTTTTCAGCAGTATCCGGGTTTCTGATAGTGGAAGTCTTGAGTTTGTATTATTCCAGGAACTTGTGGTAGTGCATGTTTACACTGTTTTTGGCTGTCTCTGCCTTAGTGGAATGTCTGAATGAATGACACTTGAAATCAGTGGTATTTGTCTCTGGATTTAGTGGTACACTGGTGTGCATCTAGGTCTTTTCTCACATCTCACTTTCATTTCATCCTTTACATTATCATTATTAGACTTTGACTTTAGTAAAGTTCTGGGGAATAGAAACAATTTCACCTTTTCCTAGAGGTGGAGACATTCTCAACTCACTGCTCTGCAGAGAGGCAGACTGCATTCACACTCTTAACACAGTGGAGCCCTTTGGCCTAAAAGAAGAACTGAATTTGTCATGTTTCCTCTAATTTGTTGCACTTGATGGATGTAGATTGTATTCTCTATAACTCTAAGATTTTGTCTCTTTATGTGGCATTAGTCCTGTTCAACCAATTATCCAATGACAATTGTACACCTGTTCTAGGTTGACTAAATATGCTGTTTGCCTCATGTCTTTGTCCTCTGATTGATTTACAGCCTTCAATTGTGCAAACAGACAAACACTTTGACACTACTGTTTCTTCATCAGTGTGCTTCAGTCTCTGCTTTTCCTTTGGAAGTTTGCTGTCCTCTAACTGAGAAGCACCTGATTCAGCTGCATATTGATTGAAAATGTGCGGAGAACCCTGTTTCATAAAGACAGGGTGCATCAGGACATGTAAAGTTCATTATGGAGTATAGCTTTAAACCCTTACAAAAGGTACCTTATTCAATTCAATTTAATTAAATTCAGCAACAACTTATGAAGTGCATTTCCACATTGTTTTGGTATACAGCTGATTGAGAAAATATGGCTGAGCTAATGTTGTTTCAGTCAGTCAACTCACGTTTGAAATGTTTATTATAGCAGCAGAACATAGTTAGTGTTTGGCATCTAAGCTCCGACCTCATCACTCCCCGCAGATACAGTATGTTTACATAGAGATATTGGGGTGTGATGAGCAAATATCTTAAACCCCCTAGCCAGAACCTGCAGGTAGATGCTGGGGTGGGGGTGGTGGTGGTGGTGGTGGTGGTGGTGGTGGTGGTGGTGGTGGTGGTGGGGCTGAAAGAACAAGCGGCAATTCTGATGCAGGGCAACAGAGGCAACAGGCAGAGATGGGAAATAGAGTTATGTCACGTGTGTATAGAAATACAACTCGAGTTGACTGCCGAAACTAGCTTGCAGGTGTCGCTCCATGTATGTAAATGAGTATCAATAAATCAGCCAATAATACACAACAGGATTGAGTTTGAGACCAGAGGTATCTGGACCCAGGGCTTGATGTGAGCGCTACAGCTACGCTACTTTATTCTGTTCGTATGGAGCACTGGAGCCGATAAGGACAACTGGCTCTCTGGCTGGTTTACTCTGCTGAGAGAGTGCGAGTGGGAGACAGACAGCTGGTGGAGATAGTAGTGTAGGTTATATAGGGTAGTGTTGGGCTTTGGTTGATGGGATTTAAGGAAAACTGTAGGGTCTGGAGGTGTGTGTACATTTATGTGTGTGTGTTTGCTGGCTGGAGCTCGGTTTGGCTTTTGGGAGGGAGTACTGGCTTCTTCTTTTTGACAGGTCCTGTCCATTGACTAGAGATCCTTTTCTCATTAAGCCCCATCTCCCTAATCCTCCTTCCCGTTTGAAACCCAGTCCACACCTCTCCTCCATCCAGGAAATAAAAAAAAAGGCTGTTTGTCAGAAGATGCTCTCACTCTCTTTGCCTTTACTCTCTTGCTCTCCCTCCCTTCTTTCTCTCCCCCCTCCCCCTCTTCTCTTTATCAATGAATATACCACTCGACACTAAAGACTTAACATCAAATGAGCTTGGAAATCCATTTTCACACTTTTGGCTGCCCATTCCACAGCTTTGTTTTTTTTTTCTATTTCAGAGGAGGCGAAGGGGAGAGAGGCTCACAGACACAGAGTTGCCTTTGTTCGTCTGCCCTCTGGCCCTCAGTGCCCGGGCAGCCGGTACCACCGGGAGACGGCTTGAGGAGATCAAACGGGTACGCCGGTACCTGGCCCCTGAAGATGCCCCCTGGCACTCGCAATTAAATCAGCCAGCTCACAAAAAATGTCCTGGTACCGTCAATCAAAATAATTTACCCGGGCTCGGTGGCTTTCTTAAAGGCGCACCGCTGCTTTTCTGACGGGGCCTGTCCACTTAATTTCAAAGCTCTTTATTCAAATCAGGGCCGAGGAGGAAGTGCCGGCAAGCACCGCAACCGGGATTCTTATCCTCTAGCCTGCAGTTGTCTTCAAAAATAATGTGAAGGAGGGGGGGACGGAGGGAAGGAGATAGAGGAGAGAGAAAAGAGGCACCCGGTGAGGCAGCGTGTCATTTGAATAAAACGCTGGACACTTTCAATCTCCCAGAACATAAGAGGGAAGGTTTTAATGCGCGGGGTGCAAGGAAGCACACACAGTGCCCCTGGTCGCCTCGGTAGAGAGCAGTTCAAAAGACGTGCGTCGAAGTCAGATGGAGGTTAAACTCAAAAGTTGTGGTGACCAAAGAAGTGGGCTGAATTTGTAAACAACACCCCTGCTCCCCTGTGTGTTTTGTGTGAAAGTGTGTGTTGTTGAATATGTGTAGTTTCACATTAGGCTGGTCTTATTCATCTGAAATCATGTGTTTTCCCACTGTAAACACACAAAAAAACAACAACAAATATCATATGCGCTTTCTGTTTGCTACATCATACATAATGAAGGATGGGGGAATGAACACGGATCAGTTTTACAAACATGTATCCATGCAAAATATGGCCCCTATCCCTTTCCTTGCCTGTGAGGTGTGTGGCCCTTAATCAAGGCTGTGTTGATTTGCGAGTGATGACCAACAAACACCTCACAAAAGGTATTGTACCCTAGAAATCAAATTTGTCCTCTCTCCATTCATATTACCTGCAGTAAGTGACAGCATCTCGCCATGCAGCGGCTCTCCTGCAGCCCTCTTTATTCTATGGAAGGACTC